>JZKD02S1562778.1:669245-681878 GCA_000966675.3 Picea glauca
CAGAATCTTGAAGGGCAGCTTGACACCTATCCGGTGAATGGCCAAGCCCTGAAAAGATACTTCGCTTGATTACTACCCTTGTATATTATGTAAATATTTCCTTTTGTTTTTATTTCTTCCTTTGTTTTCGTTTTTTATTTTGATTTGGATTGATCAATTTTTTGTGTTGTTTTTGAAACATATGCATGTTTGTGCACTAAGTCATTCAGACAAAGACCATAGGAAAATTTCTTCGCTGAAATAACTTCTGAAAGGTTGTACGAACATCAATGATATATTCCTAAAAACTGATATTTATGTTGGAAAATTTTGTTGTTTGAAAGAATTTTACTAATTTCAATCTCTGAGCAAAGTTTGTCATGATCATCTATTATCTTTTTACACTGTCCCTTTTTTGTAAAGGAATGACTCAAAAAGGATGTCTCCCTGTCATAGTAAGTTGTTTTAGAAATAAAACATTTCCGAAGCTGGATAAAGGACAGTATCAAAAATTCTGATGAGGTCTGAAAAAATGATAAAATATCAAGATTTTTCAGCGTCACCCCGCTCAGTTATACACAAAAGAAAAACAAAATAAAAATGCTGATAAGAGCTGTGGGAAGTGTTTGTAAACCCGCCGGGATACTGAACAGGTCCGCTGGCAGCGGGTAAATGCGAGCATGGTGCCAAGACAACTTCACCGGGGTACTGAACAGGCTTGCTGGAAGCGAAGCAATGTCGGGTAAATGAAAATCTGTAAAAAATATAAAAAACCTCTTTAAAAGTCCTTTATTCTGATCTAGAACTTCTTGACAGGATACAGACGTCTGAGTGGGTTAAATGGAAACCCTGTCGAGGCTATGGATGCCTACTGGCAGTAGTGGCCATGCCAACAGTATTGAATATTTTATCATTAATATCGTAACTTACTGATCTTAAGACTGTTATTAGTTTGCATCTTTTAAAACATCACTGGAAAAGATAGTAAATGATGATGTTTGTACGATTTTCTGATGGTTGTTTTTGAGTTGAATTTTTCTTCGTTGTCCTAATCTGAATTTGTTTCTTTCGACAGAGATAACTGCTTCTCCCAGTGTGTCGCCATTGTTGGCAGCCAATTCAATTTTTTCCATTGCCTTAAAAGATGCCTACACCTATGTCTCCTGAACTTCAAATTTCTGTCGCATTTTGCAAAAAGACAATATTTTCATTTCATGCGACATTTGCATATTAGTTTCGATTTATTTTTCATGACTGAAAGTGTGAAAACTCCTCCATTGTTATTTGAATTGTCATGATTTTCTCATCGATATTCTGAAAGGCACTTACCTTTGGTTTATTATTATGTGGCTGAAAAGATTCTTTCAAACTATGTCCATTTGCCCACTCTTTCTTTGATTGCGCAACTTGACTTGTATTTGATTGATAAGGTATTGAGCATATAAATTGATGGTTTATACTTGATTATATAGGGGTCTTGGTTGATTTTGGTTTTTATATGATGTGATCCTTACTAATACAAGCTCTTGGCTTATCGATTTTATGAAATCCCTTGTCACAATGTTTTATAAACTTTGATTACACATTATGCAACAAGCGCATGAGTAACATATGAGTTTGATTTCATATTGAATGGCAATAGTTTGAAGTTATGCAATGGCGCATTGGTTGAACTTTTGGGTTTTGATTTTATGGTTTGAATTATTACTTGGCATATGTTTAATTTATGGGTTTGATTTTACGTTGAACATTCAAGGTTTCAAACCATAGATTGGCACATTGGTATATTATCACTCACTGTTTAAATCTTGGGATGGCCGAATATTTTGGTTTATGTTATGATTAATGGAACATCATTGTACTCTACCATTAATGTTTTGCATGGAGGTGAACTAACTCACCACCTTTGCATGTGCATATTGATTTGCCTCCCCTTTCATCGTTCTCACCTGTTAGCCTAAGCGATTTTTCTCCTGTGTGTTTATCTTAACCCTACCATGCGCCCGCACCATGGCTCTGGTCATAAGGGTTGAACCCAATGGTATACAGGCATTGTTGATGTTCGACAGTGCTTACAGCGACCTTGAGGAATTCAGATGGCTCCCGTTCATATGAAAGTTTGATGGCTATAACCCTAGTGTGGCTCGACAATTTGCATTAACCTTTGATGGCTGTCGAGCCAAGGTTGGGGATGTGCAATTGGAAATTGATGAGAAATTTCTCAGTTCAGCTATCGGTCTGTCTGCTGTCGGACAGAGATGGTCAAAAAATTGCAAAGTGGAAGATGTCCCATGGACATTTCTCTTCCAGTCACGAAGAGTGAGCTCGTGTGACAAAGGTTTGCCCGCGAATATGCTAAAGCAACGATGGCATGACTTGATGATGATAACTAAACAATTTGTCACCTGCGAGGGCAGGTATGGTTTCGTTTTCTTGTAACACCTTCGGCTACTGATGGTTTTCATGGGCTATGAGATTAATATGCCTTACTACTTGCATAGGAGTCTGTTTAAAATGTCTAAAAGATATAAGAGGAACCAGGCTGATAGCAGTCTATTTCATTTTGGGTTAATTAAAATGCTTGTGGTTTGTCATTTGGGGTTACGCCGAGACTGTTGGAGTGATTTTCTTATTCGCAATAACTTTGAGGACTCAAGACCACCACAGGTTGAAAAACCTGTGGTGAGCGAGACCAAGTTAGTACCCCCTGTGCCTTACAGTTCTATGTTACCTAAACCCCTACCCAACTCACCTATTGACCTACCTAATTCTGTGACCACATATGTGGAAAATGCTAAACCCATGGCTAAAAGGCCTAAGGTAAAACCTACTGCAAATTCTAAAGGTAAGAAGAATGCCCGGTTAATCTCTCGCATGGTAAGAAACAAACCAAAAGTTCCAGTCAACCCCGACCCTATTATGGTGAGTGAAGATTCTGACTCAGAGGTTGAACGCTACTTGGAAAGTGAGTATCCCTGTTCTGAAGGTCTGTGTGACAAACCCTCATACGATTTTGTCAAGAACCTACCACCTTGCTTGCAAAATGATCCTAATTTTCCCAGCATCAAAATGCCTTGTGAAACTCCCAGTGACTCTTCAAAACCCCCTCCTGTTATATCCGAACCAGCTGCTCCACCATGTGATCAATGTGGCTCATGGTTACAAAGGTATTACCTTGATGTGCCAATGCTACAGTCCAGAATTCATGCTCTGGAGGATCAAGTTGCAAAGCTCAGTCAAAAGGTAAAGATGCCACCCACTGATAAGAAACAATGAACAACAGGTTCGATTTTGTTTAAGAACGTGGAGTCGGCTATAGTGGTCGTCAATTCAAAATTGGCATAGCTCGAGTAACCCCACTGGTATGATTATCACCTGTTTATATGATAAACCTACAGCTCTGTTTACAGCGTGGATTTGTTTTGACACATAAGCATTCATTATTGTATATAATTTTGTTTTGATTAAATTGAATTTCATTTCCCAAATTAGCTTTGATTCGATTGATCGTGTTATGGATTTGATTGTTTTAATTTGATTTCAATTGAATACTCTGTTGCTAATATCTTTTCTAAACACAGATTGTTTCGGGTATTTCAATTTTGAATACAGTCAATGTTTCAATTCGAGATTGGTTATATTCTATACGATGTGGTTGGCAATAATGGTTAGTTGTTGTGGTTTTATATTCCATGTCTTATGATCAATTCGAATATCATTCTGTTAAGGCATAACCAAATTGCGAATAGATATGAGTCATAATTGTTATACCCAACTAATCAATTCGCATTGTTTGACCGTGTTATTAGCTCGGTTCATATTGCAACAAATGTATTGTTTTAATTTGATTTGTTGAACGAAAATGATCATGCCCAGGATTACGATTTGTTTCTATATTTGACTCAGGCACGATTCGATTTGATTGATTTCCCAGTTTACGATTATCACCTTTGTTGATTTGTGATGGTTGTGATCGTTATTGTGATCCTGTTTGCTGACTGTGTAATGCTCTACGATCGAAATCTGTGGTGAAGTTTGTTGATGTTGATTGTGCATGTTTCATGTTGACTATAATCGTAACAGCCTTTCCTTATTGACATTTGATTAAAACAATATGAATCTTACACAGCAGTAACAAATCGATTATGATTGTATCAATTATGATTGAGTTACATCGTATTTTATACGATATGATTTACCATTGATTTTGTTTGTTATGAAACAATCCTATTATTATTTGATCTGATTTTATGGCAACTAAAAAAACAAAGCATCCTTACCCTGTCTCGATTGCATATTTTTCGATTTGGTTAAGTTTGGATGATAAACTCATTGGAATCATAGTGATTCGTTTTGGATATTTATTAAAAGAAAATTAAGTTGGATTTGTTTCTTTTGAAAAGATTTCGTTTGATTTCTATCTGGTCCTGTGTGCTGTTTTAGACTAGCTACAAAATCAGATGATTCTGTAGCTAAATCTGTAGGATCAAATTTGTTTATTTTGTTACTGAAATATCTCTCTAATTCGATAATTGTGTGCTATTGCAGGTAAATTCGAAATTGCAATTGAGTTGTTGAACAGTTAGGGGATGTTTCAAAGATTTCACTTGCATTTCATTTTCTTAGTTTAGGTGATTTTGGGATATCTCCCAGATTATGTAAAACAATTTGATATTATCCACAAGGAGGTTTTACCCTGTGAAGAGACCTATATATACTTATGATTTTTGTAATAATCATCATCCTCATTCATGGGAGAACAAGGATATGGAGTTCTAATACAAACTGAAGCAGAATTTGGTGTTTTGTCACAGCTTTAGCTTCTTATTATATTAATATTTTGTTTCATGTTGTGTATATCAATTTGTTTATGGTTTATGACTACTTTAGCTATCTAAATCAAATGGAAATGATATAATTTTAATCATTGTAATTCATATCTTGTCTCTTCCAAATAGATAAAAGACATAACAATTGTTAATTCGGTTTGTGAATGACAGGTTTATCTTCTTCATAAATTGAATTGTTATATATAAGTTTTTGCATAAAAGGTTTCCCTTATTGCAGGAATTTATAATCATAAGATTGTTATGATTTTATTTTATGTCTTGTTTGTCCTGTAAAACACTTCAAAGAGCAGCACAACCAATCGTTTACGAGAAGCTTATGGACTAACCGGTGCGATTTTCCCTCCTCCGATCAACTTTGAAGCCATCACACACAGGGAAGACTTGGAGCATTTCCAGGTCAGTTAGTCTTCTGCTTATTGTTTTCATTAAGTAGTTTAATTCAGATATAAGCTTAATTGGATTTATATTAGATTGTTTAATTTCAGTAAATATATTAGATTGTTTAATTTCAATTATGTTTATTTCTTTTTCATAAAATGTAAAAATAAAAAAACATATCTCGTTGTCTTAGGGCAGAAAACACATGAGTTTTGCAGGTTTTAATTAAATCTGTAGGTTGTTTATAGTGTACATTTGTGAATAAGTAATATTGCAGCTGGTAATTAGATAGTTGATTTGAGTTATTATAATAGTAATTAGTAGATTGTATATAATAGTTAGAATAGTTAGATTTAGTTTTAGTTTGATTTAGTAGTTTGTTTTAATTAGATTAGTGTGTTAGTTTCTTTTATTTTTAGTTAGTTTGTTTTATTTGTTTTAGTTAGTTTTAGTTAGTTTTATTTGTTTTAGTTAGATTACTTAGTTAGATTAGTTTTCTCTTTGGTTTTCTTAAAAGACCTTAGGGTGGCCAACGGAGCCGTTAAACTCGTCAGGGTGGTCCATTCCAAACGGCTTGGGTTATTTAGACAACCCCAGACCGGTTCCACTCTCCCAGTTGACGGATGGTCAATTTTGCCCATCAACACGATCTCTCGATGCTGACATGGTGGAATGACACCACTATGCTGATGTGTCATAAAAATAAGGGTGACACGTGTCATGCATAAATGAGCAAATGAATCAACCAAAAGGATTGAACTGTGTACCGCATGTTAGGGCGAGATGGAAGCCACTTTTCTCCACGAATGAGTGCCAACTATTGAGTTGAAAAACACCCTGTGGAGTGGTTGGACCTCCAGCGACGTGTCAGTCAGACGTTACTTCGGGACTTCAGCCCTTCAAGTGATATTGCTTCCAATATCAATGGTCCTTGTTGGTTTGAGATCAATGGTCCTCAATTATTTCAGGAGTTCGGGCTTCAGCTCTTTAGGAATTTTCAATGCATATCTCTTACAATCCTCCAAAGTGCCTAATTCCCAAAGTGTGAGATATGGCTCCACATGTCCCTTTGTTTTGGATGACCGAGATTCACTTCGGGAGTTCGGGCCTCGGGACTTCGGGATATTTTGGATGGAAATCCCCCAAAGTCACTTTCTCTCGGTTGACATGGAAGCCTCTTGTTAACTTTGAGACTTTGAATATTCAGGACTTATGTCTAGTTGTTAATCCTTGCATGACTTTGAAAACCCTGACTATCCGAGAGCCGTTGATTTGAACTGTCCATAAGATTTTTGCCATTGTGAATCGAGCATGTCTTCTTTATAGTGTTTCAAGACCGAAATGGACTGCTCTAAATGTTGTGCTTTGTGCTCATGGTTGTTACCTGTGCAACAAAGGACTTGGTCGTCTTATGACCCTTGACAACTTTATGTGATAATAGGTGGATCCTAAGAAAATTGAAGCTATGCAGGATTGGCCTCACCCCAAAACTCTCAATATCTTGTGTGGGTTTCTAGGTTTTTGGGTTTAACGAGCTATTATCGCAATTTTTTTAAGAATTGTGGAAAAATTGTAGCACCTCTCATTGCTCTCCTTAAAAAAATTGTGTTCAATTGGACTCCTACAGCTGATGATGCCTTCCATGCTTTGAAAGAGGCTATGTGCACAACTCTTGTCTTGGCCCTTCTTGACTTCAAAAATACTTTTGTCCTAGAATGTGAGGCATTTGGGAAATGAATTGGTTCCATTCTCATGCAAGAAGGACAACCAGTGGCCTTCACTAGCAAACAACTTACGGAGCACCATTTGGGACAATCAATCTATGAAAAGGAAATGTTGGATATTTTTCATGTTGTGGATTTCTGGCATCCTTATCTCTTGGGCCAACGCTTCCAAATTAAAACATATCATGATATCCTCAAGCATTTTTTGGAACAAGGAATTTCCTCCCCAAAGAAACAAAAATGGGTCACTAAGCTCTTTGGCTATGATTATGAGATAATTTACAAAAAGGGAACATAAAATATGGTTTCCGACGCTCTTTCTCGGAAGTAAAAAGATGAATGATACATTTTTTCTCTCTCCTTCATTGTACCATATTGGCTCCAAGATGCTCACTGGGAATGACTACAAGACCCTAAAATTTTTGTCCTTATCCAACAGCTGCAAGCCAATTCTCCAGTTTCTCCTAGGTACCCTTGGCACAATAACAAGCTTCACTACAAAGGTTGTCCGTGTCTCGTCAAAAAATCACAAATTAAATATACAATACTTCAGAGCTTCATGCTTCTCCCACAGTCGAGCATTTTGTGTTCACCAAAACCTATGAACGGGTCAAACATTTTTTTTTCTCAGATGGTATGAAATAGGATTTACGTACCTTTGTGGCTGAATGTGATGTCTGTCAATGGAATAAGGGAGAAATGGTCAAGACCCCAGGAAAACTACAACCACTCATGATTCTGTAGGCTATTTGGCAGGATATTTCTATGGAATTCATTGTTGGCTTACCTAAATCAGACAATAAATTAGTCATCATGGTGGTAGTTGTTCATCTTTCCAAATATGATCATTTTTTTTCTCTCCAACACCATTTCACAACATCCATGGTGGCTCAAATTTTCATGGATAATATATTCAATTTTCATGGCATACCTCATTCTATTGTCTCTAACCGAGATCCCACTTTTACCAACAATTTTTGGCAAGAATTGTTCTATCTCAAGGGCACCCAATTGCATCTCAGCATCGGCTATCATCCCCAGACTGATGGAAAAACTGAAGTTGTCAACAAGTGTTTGGAAACATATTTGAGGTGTTTTGCATCGGAACAAAAGACTCAGTGGACTCAATGGTTACCCCTTGATGAATAGTGGTACAACACATCTTACCATACTGCTACACACATTACTCCTTTTGAAGAAGTATATGGACAAAATCCCCCTTTGGTTCTCTCCTACATGTCAGGTGTGTCAAAGTTTCAGGAGGTTGAAAAAAATCTTGCAGTTCGTGAGGCCATTCTCAGCACCCTCAAAACCGATTTGGCCATGGCTCAAAATTGCATGAAGAAAAAAACATATCAAGGTCATTCTGAATGAAAATTTGTTGAAGGGGACCACGTGTTCCTTCGCCTATAACCATATAAGAATACTTCACTCAAAACATACCATTCTAAAAAACTTGCTCCCAAATTTTATGGTCCTTTTACAATTCTCAGGTGAGTGAGGTAGGTGATTTACACCTTAGCATTGCCCAGTCATTCTAAGCTCCATCCTATTTTTCATGTCTCATTCTTAAAGAAGGTGATTAGTACTATGTCTCAAACTCAACCCAATCTCCCTGAGCTAGATGAAGAAGGTTCCATTTGGTTGCAGCCACAAGCAGTCTTGGACCAATGCGAGCATCGCCTCTATTAGCACACCATCAAGGAAGTGTTAGTGCAGTGGAAAAATACAACTCTAGAATATGCCACTTGGGAGTCAGATACCATTATGTAACAATTTCCTCATCTCAAGCCTTGAGGAGAAGGCTCTTTTTCAAGGGGGAAGGGCATGTTAGGGACCTAACCTTCCTAACCCCTCATGTGGATAGAATAATATATTTCCATGTAATAAAGGTCGACATTAGTTAATAATACCTATTTAATAAATTGGCATAAGTTAATGTAAGAAGACTTAACATAAGATTCCACTTCTATAAGGATATTCCTCTAGAATGATCTTTAGAAAATAGAATTAGTCTAAATAAGAGTAGGAGTCATGAGAAGTTTTTTCTTGAGAATTATTGTAATAGAGCGCTGCTCTATTGGAGGTTTTCCCCTTGAAGAGGAAAGTGAACATTGTTTCCTATCAATAAAGGTATTATTTTGGTGTTGTGGTTTCATCTATTGTGTTGCTCCATTGTTATTCTTCACAATATTTATGTTTTCAGCTATTATAATAGATCTGGTACCTTACACAAAAACTATGAAGACAAGGCTTGGTTTCAAATGTAATTAACCATGTAGGCTCTTTGGGCTCAACAAGGTGATAATAGATCTAACCTACACTCATTTGAACTATGGCATCTATCTCTGACCTCCTAAACATCATTTATACCATTTTTATTTCCTCATTCTAAGGAATCTTAATAACCACTCTATTGAGGAACATTCTTGAAAGGATCCTAGAAATTCTTATGTTTTAAAAAATCGATTTCTAAGGTGATGATGTGGGAAGTTAAAGAATAATATCTGACAGTATCAAGTTACGTTCTAGATGAAATTATACACTTGGACTAGCCTCAAGTTCATTGTTGTTGAGGTTCAATTGAACAGAGCCTCCATTCTTGTTGTTATTTAGACTAGGATTGATATTTTCACCATTGAAGAGAAATAGTTACTCCAAAAATTTTGTCAAATCTTCCATCACACCCTTTCTTCACCACTTAAGTTTGTCTCTCAATTTTATAGCCTTCAATTGATCCAATAGTCAATTTATCAAATCCAAACATGACATTATCATTTCCATATAACCTTTCTTAGATAGTTGTCTCCATTATTTAAGTCTCCCCAAATTTCAGTCTTCCAAAATCGCCAAGGTTAATTGCTTCTCTCATCCATGAACATCTTAGGTGTTATGCCAAGGACATCCATGGTTTAAAACATATTTTTTCAAGGTGTTTATACCAAATGGTAAAATTAATGTATGGTTTTGATTATTTTGCAAGTTAAATGTTGTTGATTAATAACCAAGAGAGACTAGTTGGATTGGTGAAAGTGAAATATTCTAAGTTTGAAAAACCTAGGTAGCACCATTTGTTCAAAGGGTGGGCATACCTACATGTTATCATGAGAGAGAAGTTGGATTGATTAAAGTGAAATATTGTTATTATCTCACTCAAATGTCAATGCCATTTGTCCAAAAGAGTGGATGGAATATTGTTATTATCTCACTTTGTTTGACAAATTGAGAAATGTTGCCATCTTCCCAAAAGGGTGGATGCATTATGTAATGGAATGTTGTTTGTTCCAGAGTAAACCCTCAAAACTATTAATTCAAACCAAATGGTATAATCAAGCTACTTATTAATTAATGGTGGATAAACATAATTGTTGCTTAAGTGAATTTGAAATCATTATCCACCTTTTCAAAATTAAATCAAATGCAAAATGTATCGGACAAACACAACAAAATGTAGTAACCTTTGAATGGAAGGAAGTATAACATTCTAATTATTTTAATTGTTGGTTTTTAAAAATAAAAATATGCCATTTAAATATATGAAGTGTATGGCACGAATGAATTATATATATATATATATATATATATATATATAATCTCTTATCTCGTGAAAAATCTCATGTATTAATTTAATATCTAACTATATTATAAACTTAAAATTAAATTATTAATATTATAATATTATTATCTATAAATCTAAATATAAATATTTGTAATTTATTGTTATTATAAATTGATTTTTCTCCAACAACATAGTTAATATAATCGCCTCCCTTTAAATGTGAAAGAAAAAAAACCTAATTTGATTGATTGTGCATTTAATTATTAAATTAATATAGTTGCCATCCTTTAATGTGAAGGTGAAAATAACACAATTTGATGCATTTAGTTAGCGGGTTAATATAGTTGTCATCTTTAATGTGAAGGTGGAAATAACATAATTTGATTAGGACATTTAATTTGTTAAGTTGAATTAACATAAATTATTGATTTTATTATAATGAACTTTATCATACACTTGTCCCTTTAATCATATCTTTGCTGGGTGTTTTTCTTTTTGTTATGAGGACATACCGTTCTTAACTAGTTTGTCTCATTAAATGAGGTAGAGTTGTAAAAATAAGTAAAAATCAATATTTACTTTCTTTGGTGGGTGTTTTTTTTGTTATTACGACATATCGTTCTTAACTAGTTCATTAAATGAGATAGAGTTGTAAAACAACTAGTCTCTTTCATGAATAAATAGAAATCAATATTTAGTGAAGTGCAATAAATAATATATGTTTTGGAATTTGAATCAAACATCATGTTTAGATTTTAGAGGTGTTTTTCACCTTAGAGGAGACATGCCATATGCACCAACCACGCATGTGGGAAAGGAAGATTAAGCCAATGGTGTGGCCTTTTGGCTCTAACCATGGAGAAATCCCTCTAAAATGGATTCAAGGAGATGATTAATACTATATTTTTGGTCTTTCGAAGTGGGTGATGTCACAAGGTAGTGGTTCAAGTTGTCATAACAGGGAAATATGGTGGAAATAATGTAATGGAAAAATTTTAAAGGTTAGATTTTGTCTATGAGTTAATTTTTTATTTTTTAAATAAATAGTCAATTTTTTTTTTGTCTGATAATATAAAAATATTTTATTTTAAAAATTATCAAATTAAAAAAACATAAAATCTTTAGAAATTATAACATTTTTATAAAAATATCTTCAAATATTTTATGGTTGGTATAAGAATTAGTTAAAATTGTCAAGATTTCTATACTTTAAAATAAGTATGTATTTTTAAAATTTTCCTTATCATCCAGTGAGGCTTTAATTTTTCCATACAATCATGTACCCATCTATCATTCTTTGGAGGTTTACATTACTACATGGATGCCTTTCATGTTGTCTAACAAAACCAAATCCTAACATCATCAATGATGCATATTTTTCCCAACAACAAAGAACACCATATTAATTTCTTGTGTAATTGAGATTTGGTTGTGCATATCCATATGTCATTTAATTGAGATTTAGTTGCAAATATCCATACAACAAGTTAGACCAGACTAAACGAGTGAAATGATTCAATAAGTTTTGACATTCACACATACCCATCCAACTAGTTTTTATAAAGATGCCTCATTAATTATGACTTTCTACCCTTGCAAAGAATATAAACATGTAGTGTTTCCAAGTCTATATAGACTATTGTTACTTGTAGGTAGTGTGCCAAATTTGCCTAAACAATCAACCAACATCAACATCTAAACATAGTTGGAGGAAGTTATGTTCAGGTTAATCGGCTCAACCTATGTGTATTTATCTATGGATTGGCTTCAAAATTTAAAGAATTTAATCATCTTAGCCCGTGTTTATTAGCTATGGATTGACTTCAAATTTTGAATAATTAAATGTTGCATTGGTGGAATATTTATGGATTGTTTCATATATATAGGTTGGGTAGTGTTTTCAATGCAAGAATTTAGTTGGAAAAAGACACACATTATAGTTAGTCTCAAGTTTCATTGAACAAAGTATTCATATTATTCAATTTTTGAATTTTCATCATTCATCCTACCATCCATGAAAATAATCAAAGGAGGACACAGAAAGAAACAATCAAATTCTTAGAAATACACTTTCGAGAACCTATTGGAATGAATTGAACAATTAATAATCTAGACTTGCATTCCACATCACTATATCTATAAG
>JZKD02S1562778.1:681928-692174 GCA_000966675.3 Picea glauca
GAGAGAGAGAGAGAGAGAGAGAGAGAGAGAGATAACATCTCTAGCTACATATATGCATATAAAAATAGCATTACCTTCGTTGCTTTACCTCTAATAGATACAAATACCCATGTTTTGATTTCTAGTGCCACTGGTGCATATCCAGATGTTGGTGTGATACCAAATGTTTGGTCATATTCCAAGTATCTTAGGAATGTTATTGTTATGAGGAAAATCACTCCATGGAATGGGGTAAACCATAATAGACAGAAATGATTGCAGAAATCAACTCTAATATCAAGTATGCTATATAAACAAACATGCTAATAAGATAATATAAAGAGCCTATCTCATCTAGACGCTCGATGAAGTCCACTGTTGAGCACTTGACCCAAAGCTATATACCTGCAAATTTTCCTCAACAACCAAGATACACAAGCATATGGTGATAATATATAAAGTTAGCACATATAGTAGCATAATCCATCAATATTCATAACAAATATGCTCATGGAATAACAACTCAAATATTTTTGAGACATTAATCAGACACAAAAAGAGTATTTCTATTAAAATATAATCAATAGTAGTGTATGAATGACAAACTTTTGTTTCGACACATTCAGAACCGAGAAATTAAGTCCTTTTCAGTTGGGCCTCCACCACTTCAATCCTCCACCAAAGGAAAGCTCATATAAGAGAGGCAATGAGGTTCTCCATCAAATAGGGAAGAGCTTGGGGGTTGAACAATGTGTTCAGACTTAAAAGGACAAAGGGATGCAGACTCAATATGAAGTGAATAATTTCTCTAGAGTAAATTTTCTCTCAAAGTTGAATTCTTATCCTCTTTCCACAACTTGGATATGGCCCATTTATAACCTTCAAATGGAACTGAAGTGTCAACTCAGAATGTTTTCAGTGTATGGAAGGTAAAGGATCATGGATCGCGTGATGTGACATGGAAACCTGAGACCATTTTTTAATTTTTGGCACAAAACCCGATGTACATGGGATGTAATGGTGCAACCTACGTATACGCATGTTGTATAGCTATTAGGGCACATATATGTGGAAAAAATATGTTTTTTAGCTCTGGGAATTGCAAAAAGGGACTTCAAGTCTGCATAGGGAAATGGAAAATGTCTTTTGAGAAAGTTGCATGGGGTGAGGAAAATATTGCTATAACAGATGTCCCCTAATGTGTGAGGTCAGAGGAGTATCTTTGATGGCTGAAATACATTATAATTCCTAGAAGTGGAGTAATTGAGACCCAGCTGGACAAACTAGTTTCTCATAAGAATATTACAATCCATAATGACTTTGCACACATAGCTTCCAATTTGAATTACACTGCAGATCCATGTGGAAATATACCAAACAGTTGTTCATGGCCATGAATAGGCACTATAAAGGTAGATACATTCCATAGGTTGTCATAGTCACGAACGAGGCCTAGTGAAAACCAGTCTCAAAATGAGTATGAAGATATTTGTATACAATGAAGTACAATATGATCTCCCACGATCACTGAAGTCATAGAGGTACTAGTCCCATGAATGATAGCAACAGTTAAGGAAAGTTGTGATTATGAACTAATGTATTCAAGTATTATACACAATATGCCAAAGATGCAAGTCTACATCATGTGAATAAAGGAGTTGAGGTCGAACACAATGAGACTTCATTTCATTACCGGTCATTAAGGTATATCGTTAACAAATGCGAGAAAACCTATCAATAATGAAAGTAGGTATCAAGACACCGTGTACATTCTTACAAGTGTGAATAAAGGAGTTGAGGTCGTGTTGAGCACTCAACACACCCTAAAAATTCCATGTCAAATTTTACATTTTGGGTACCACTTGATATTTTTCACTGTCTAATTGGACTTCAGTATGAAAATGTTGCTCTTACTTATCATTTTTTTTCTCTTTTAAGTCTCTCAAAGTTTTCTTGAACATGAGAAAACCCATAACTTAAAAGACTAACATTTAATTAAAGAATCGATAGAGAAAACGTTTCCCTCGATGCGCTCAAAGATTTGGCATCAGGAAGAATTAAAGAAGAAATAAAATCATTCGAGAGAACCGAGGTTGTCAAGCGTCGATTTTTCGGCATCGACAAACGAAAGTTTCTCTTTCGCGACAAGCATCACACAAGGATATCGTCGATGACCGATCCCTTCGACATCGACAAAAGGGTAAAAGAGTAAGCGTCAATGAAGAAATAAAGGTTTCACCAATAGTTGATCCCAAATACCTTTCAACATCAATGCATTTTAGAAAGATAGCCCATATAGAATGTGATAAGTTGATCCCTGATCGTCGACCCTTTATGCCTTTCGACATCGACAATCCCAGGTTTATTTTAACACACACATCTTGTTGAAACCCCCAACTCTGATTGAGATAAATGATCAAACCACCTCCCCTCATCCACCATTTGTCGTTGCTAGAGTGGTTAAACATACGATCTAGTTTTCCCTTGAGTCGTTATTGGTTCTCGAGGCCCAAGTCACACCCCAAATAAGTCTTTCCACGTCAGCACCGTATGACGAAATTAATCATCATCGAAAGTTCTTCTCAGCAGAATACCAATGAGAACATTCACCATGTATCACCAATCCCCAATTTGCCCACTAATAAAGCGACGCGATGGGACATTTTAGCGCTAAGATATGTTGGATATGAAGCATTTAAAGAAATAATTAATTCCAAATCTCGCATTAGTTATTAATTTGTGTGTGGATCAAATCAACAGTTTGAAATTGTTGATAGGGAACACCACCCTCCGCACCTCCATCGTCAACCTATGATGAGTTGAATTGGAGGGATTCGACGATAGATCTTGTTTGATTTCCACTCATAACCTAAGTTAATTGGTTGATACGACATGACAATTTATTCCCCGTTTAAATTCTTTCGAGTAGTTCATAAACAAGGTCATAATGCACAAAGAAGTTCAGAGAATCTAGAGGAGCGAGACGAGTAATCTGGAAGAAGTTTCCAAGGTTCAGTGAGTATTAAACGACAGGTTTAGAAAGAGTTACAGTTATGTACCAGTCTATGGATTTTTATGCTTCACTTCATTCATTTTTTATCTGGTGTTACTCTTTATGCATGCCCTAAAGATTGATTTTGATGGTAGGAACAATGCCTCCAAGAAAACCAATCACCAGGAAATCTCTGAGAACGCTGAAGCTAAAGGAACCAGATGTAGGAGAAGAATCTTCCCTAGCGGTCGCAAAACAATTGGAATTTACTCCAAAGTCGGTGCCCGTCATCAAGACATCATCGAAGGAGGTTTTCATTTAGCCTCTGACCTTTGGAGACACAGAGGCTAGCATAGGGACCAAGGTAGTAATCCTGCACAGGGGAGAAATTTTATAGAATATCAAGAGGGAAGAATTCCCTGAATATACCCTGCACAGCGACCCCGATATGAGGAAACTCGACGATGAAGTTTTTTCAAATATCCAAAGGTCGTACCTGCACATGGTAGCGAGAAGAAATCCAGTATTCCCCTACATAGAACTCCTAAAGTGGCTTATCAACCACACTGACACACAAAGATGTTTCATCAATGACGACAATGGCGAGTGTGTTAGGGTTTTCCTTCCAGTGGAGGTGCATAATTACTACAAGCGCAGAGACCCGGAGGAGTGGTTGAACAACGATTTTGTTATAATCTTCTATGAGAAACACGACACCATCTGGGTGATGGCTTCATGGTGGAAAGAGGATAAAAATTTCACCAATTGGACCTCTGGTTGGTACCCGACGACCAACTTAAGAGAGTCGCATATCTATCTAATGGCCCTCATTTGTCGGTTATATGGGGAGAACGATTGTTCCAGGTTTTCAAAGGCATGGATGCCTCTATATTACATGGTAGCCATTTCTGGGAGAGATTTTAACTGGGGTGCCATCATTTCCAAGAAGTTGATCATTTGCATTCAACAGGCTCATATGCCAAAATAAGGAGAGACTCCATCCTTTTACATGGCTTCTTATTTATTGGACGTCATCTGTTCCAGAACTGCCTTTGCCGAAATGGATTTGAGATGGCACGCCTTAGAACTCCCGGTCCATGTATATTTTAGCATCTTGTGGGAGAACAGGTACAAGAAATCCTACTCCCTCATCTGCGATAATTTCATCATGCGCATTCGTTTCATGTTGTCCAAAAAAGAGTGCCCAATACTGTCGTCTATGGCCAAAAAGATGATATCAAAGGTTGGCCATTGATATCTGTATGAGCACGATACCTACATCAGGGTTTTTGGAGCCACTGGAGCACCACACCTGTTACCTGTGTATGTCCCTAATTGACTAGTAGTAGGGGAAATCTGCTACCAGACCATCCTGCAAGGTTACAATGCTACTCTGGTAAAAGGTAAGAAGCGAGCATTCATACCTTATGGATTCCATATAGGTTTCTACATAGTAAAAGACACTGCTCAAGCCAAGTAGGAAGGGTTAATCCAGTTAGAGTTTTGATTCCATATTGGTCATTTTCACAATCATGACCCAAAGGGTTTAGTCCCAAAGCACGTGTTGCAAGTATCGTCCTGCCGGCCATACACCCATGACAGGTTTGAATATGATATTTTCATAGAAAACGCATAGGATTGGGACGAAGTTGTGATGAGGATGGTCGATCTTAAGATGACTAGATTCAAATCCATGAGCCTAGATGAAAAATAGGAAACCCTAGAATAGTTGGCTCAAGGAGCCCTCTAGGCCAAAGAGGAAATCATAGTAGTTGAGACAGTAGAAGCTCCCCAAGAAGCAACCCAAACAATAAAGATTTCCCAGGTAACCCTGATATAGGATAGGAGTTCCCCCAAGGCTCACGATGTGCGGGAGAGAGGGTTACTCATGTATGAACAAGCTCAACGAATGATGAATTAGATGTGATATAACTTGAACCTCGTTAGGATGCCAAATATTCTGGCCGATAGCCCAGAAGAAAGATCGGTGCGACCAAGCATTCCTAAATTCATAGACCTTGATAACATCAATGGGTTAGACGACCCTGAATCCACAATGCCACTGGCTGGATCACTGACAGGTATTGCAACATAGCCGGAGGAAATCAAGGTATCAATAGAAATAAGTGCGTTAGACCCCCTCCGCAAGCTAATTAAAATCTATGATGATGATGAGAGACTGGAAGTATCTCTTGGAACAATTGTGCATGTCGAAGAAGAACAAGGACCTGAGAAGACATCTTCTCCTTTCCCCGACGTCTAAACCAAGGAGGTCCCGTAGAAAGAAAAGGAAGTCAAAAGTGTCCCATACACTAAGTTGTTCGATGTGCTGTCCAACCAAGTAGATAGTCCTAGAGATGAGTTGAAGTTGGGTGGGCCAGAGGAAAGAACCCCACAGCAGGAAGTTGTCATTTCAATGACCGATGAACAAGTAAGTATTGAGTGTATCCCCGACACCTCTATTTCTATCGGTACTCAGACGCCCGATGAGTGACAAATAGAAGCTAGTCCTTCAGAGAATAACGAGGAAGCTTTAGAAGTTGATCTTGAAAAAGTGTACACCATCAAAAGTTTGGGGAATAAAATCACATGGGGGGATCATCAGATTCCCAAACCTATGGACAAAGTAGCCAACATAAATTCCATATCTTATGATAGGAAAAGGAAGGCTATCATCCAGCGGACCACAAAGAAAAGGAGGATCACTTTGGATCGCTCCATCCTCATCACTACAGAGGAAGATTTTATAAACACATAAAATTCCAAAACATTCAAACTTATTGGCGTAGGGAGAGTGATCTCAAACACCACCCTAGACAGAGCAAGAAGAGATGAGAAGGAGTTGGCCACCACCCTAAAGGAACTAGAACATTTGTGCCACTTGGATAAGTACTATCAGGACACCACACAGGCCGCAGTGTACCTAAGGAGCGAATTCCAGGAGGCCTACAGTAGGTTCACAGATGAACGACACTTATTCACCACAAAAATAGTTGAGCTTCAGGAAGATACTCTCATGGCACTCGCAATGTGAAAGGATATGGAGCGGTGGTACGAAAAATTGCAGCAAGCCGTGGAGAGATTCGACTACATTGGTGAATTCCAACAGGCCCAAGATAAATAAGCACACGACATTTAGGTGTTGAACGAAGGCATTCTTGATCGCATAAAGAATTCAACAGAGTATTGGGAAAAAATGCCTCAGGAACCACACCGAGAAATTCAAGAGAAATGGGCCAAGTGTGAGAAACACTAGAGTAAGATCAATCAGGTAATGAAGGACATCGGACTACCTGAGTTTGGCATGCAAAACAACTTTATCGACCTTCACGACATATTTGAATCGCACACCAAGCAATATTCTTCATGGGCCGAAAGACTAGCAAAGGTGACCGACACAGTGCTAGGACAGGTGCAACAATTTATGGAACACCCGATTAGAGCTTGGGCTATGCTGCAATAGTTAAGTGCCAGTTTGATCAAGTATGGGGCTCATGCAATAGAGATCAGAGAAATTTACGCAGCCCCGATGGAACAACATAGGCTCCCATACGCCAACACCTGCGAGGAGTTGTTCATCAATTGGTCGGAGTATGAGAAAAGTCACCCATTCAAAGTGATATCTTAAGATGACTGTTAGAAAACTGTTAGGATAGAATTCCATGTGGTGAGTTTTGTTTTTCCTAACTGCACTTTAGCTGTTATTTTTAGTTAATTTTATGTTATAAATAAGAGCATTGACTAATTAGTCAAGGTTCGATGGGTTTTGCAAGAAACTCTCATTTCTGGTCTGTTAAGAATTATTTTGGAGCTACCTTTAAGTGAGAAGTCCTTTTGGACCAGAGACAAGTTATATTTTCATCAAATGCATGTATGATTGGGCATGGCGAAGAACTATTTCCTATCTTGTCTCATGAATGGATGTTGTAACAAGTAAGAGCTATTAAATCTATTGTTAATTTATCTGATGTAATGTTTTGCAGTTCTTTTCTTTAACAATGAAGATGAATTGTTGTGTTATTATGTGATGGATGATTAGAGTAGGTCAATGATTTTACTTACCATTATTTATCACATATGTGTTTTCTTTCTGATAATTAAGTATCTCATACAGTAATTGGATGCTCACATGGTTAATGTATTAGTACTAGGCCTGTGGTATAAAATTGTCATCTTCATGCTTGAGTAGCGGGTTATCCCAAGCTCAACTTATTCTTCAGTAGTTAAAACCTTTTTCTCGTTTTGTTGTCAAGTTGGTTTATACTGGCTTCCATCTTATATTGGTCCCACCTAAGAGGAAAATACAAAAAGAGAAATTCCAAACTAAAGGAGATGCCTTCACAAGAAAACGAAAAGCCCATCGATTAATAGGATGGATCGCAAGATCTGGAGAACCATTCCACTATTAAATTATGCAAAATCTAATTGGGCCTCAGTGGTGGGTTTGGTTCCTACTGTTGAATTTAAGGGATTTAGGACCCATCAACAGAATTGGCACTAGAAGGAGGTTTTGAAGAATGAATGGTTGAATACATATTCCATATAATATTTCAGACAGCCCGTAGATTCAAAATAGTCCACATGCATGGCTAGTCATTCCCAAGACAACCCACAGACACTGAGTACTCCTAAAACGAGTGACTCACCCCATCCCGAGGAAGAACGATTGTTCCCTGATATATCTTAATATCTTCCTCATGAGGAATTAAATAAATTTACAATACTTCCTTGAAGATACACCCAACAAATCAGTGCATTGTCTTTAGCTCTGATACTTCCTTGAAGATAAACAATAAGTAGACAAGTGGTCGATGTTGGGGCTCATAAATGTCTTATTTTCATCCACCTTTCCCTTCATTATTCTTCACATTTCATTGCCCCATTAAACTTTTATGACATCATTTTCATAAATACATTTGGGTTTCACCTTATTATTTTCCACTTTATTCATTTTAGTATTAAAAGGGAATTTGTGATTAAATGTTAGAAAATCAACATGTTTTCATATATATCTAAAAAATGTGTGATCTTTGTAATCTGTAGGAATATGAGAAGGATTAATTGAAAAGGACTTCTCGAATACGTCCTCCATCATTTCAATATTTGAGGAGATAATTCAAGCCCATTCCAAGGAGAAGATCATGGAGATTTGGTTGGAACATCTTATCCAAGATGTATGAGAGATATGTGTGAGGATTTGAAGGGATTATATTTTGTAATAATGGGAAAATAGTTGAGAGAATAGTGGATCTGTAATTATGAGATGGTTATCTTATCTTCGGGGCTCTAATGTATAAAAGAGAGTGCTCTCTCTTCATGAGGGGTTAATTAGAGTTATTTGGTAGTCATTAGGGTTTGAAAGAGAAAGGGATTCTTAGCTTTGATTCATAGTTTTGGTTTCCATTCTTTCATTATTATGTTATGAAGATTGATTTGGTTATTGTAATGTAAGATTGCTTCATTGGTGTGATCTCACATATGTTGTGTCATTCAACTCTTCACATGTTGTTTATGCTCTTCCTTCATGTAGTTCTCCATTCCTAGATTAATTTCCTTCATGTAGTTCTCCATTCCTAGATTAATTTTATTTACGCAATTCAATTGCAGTCATGTGTTTCAATTTTCTGCATTAGATTAATTATTCAATTTAATTCGTAGCTTAAACATTAGATTAGATTAGATTAGTCTCGCTTCAGTCCTGCATATACTTTGTGTGTGCTTCATAAGTTTACGAACCTTAGATTGAGAAATTAGATAGTTGGGAAAGTACTACAAATCAATTAATACAACATTAGTTTGACCCAATATAACAATTGTCGTTCCTTTTGTTACAATTTTTGTCCCTTTGCAGGGTTTGCATCTTTGGAGGATGAGTATTGAAAACGGAAGGTAAGAACTTACGTAGGCGATAAGTAAAACGCTTGTGCCAGCACCTACCTTCGGATGATGCATAGAGGTTATATTTTAGGACATCTTTAGAGCCCAACATGTTGGCGCCATTGCCGGGGAAGCACGATGGATTGAGGTATTAGTTTATTTTTCATTTTAATTCATGCAAGTGTGATCTAGACGTGTTGGTAAGGGGTCATAGAAGCTCATGAGAGGAGACTCCTCATGTTCTCCCTACCAACTAGGTAAAAGTAATTTCAATTTCTGCAAATTTCAATTTATACAAGAGTGTTTAATTCATGCAAGTGTGATCTAGACATGTTGGTAAGGGGTCATAGAATCTCGTGAGAGGAGACTCCTCATGTTCTCCCTACCAACTAGGTAAAAGTAGTTTTAATTTCTACAAATTTCAATTTATGCAAGAGTGTTTAATTTCTGCAAGTTTGATCTACATGTGTTGGTTCTAAGGGTCATAGAAGCTCATGAGAGGAGACTCCTCATTGTCCCTACAAAATATCAGGAACGTCTTAATTTCCAAAACTGTGAAGAGTAATTGTTTTCCGTTTCATTAATAGTTCTTTTATTTAAGTTTTTTTCATTTAGATTTCAGTTTTGGGTGTTGTAAGAATCCTTTTTTAACATGGTTTAACAATTAATTTAATCTTGGAACAACTCACTCAGATCCTAGCAAAAGTCGGGATCTCCTCTTCTTTGGAAGAGGAGATCTTGACAGTAGTCGAAATCTTATTTACTCCTCCCGAGGTGAAAAAAGAATCAACATACGAAGAATCCTGCATATTTAATAAAGAACAATTAGGCGAGCAGGAGATTGAGGAGGACAATGAGGAGTTACAACATGATCTGAGCGAGGAACAACATGCCTATGAAAGCCTTATCGAGCAATGGTTCCAAGAAAGTACTAGATTAGATAAATTTCATTTTTGTTTTTATTGAGTGAAATCACAGTCACAACAATTCAATCTGTTCTTTTTTGGAGATTTCTATTTTTCATGCGTAAAAATGAAAATGAACATAATTTTACTACTGTTACGTGAATGGCTCCACTAGAAGTTTAATTACATGTAACTAATTGTTAAATCTAATTAGCATATAGTAGGTAGGGTAAACGAATAAAACCATGCTTTTGTTTTCTAGTTCTTGTTTTTGTTTCGAATGAGTATGCTCTCAAATAAGTATGCTCTCTTCCTACGCCTTGTTTCAATCTGGAAGATCAGAAAGTAGAAATCAAATAAATGGCTATGAGTTGTTTTCGTAAATGATTTGGTACTGTTGAAGGTTTGAACCAAATGTCTAAATCAATTTTTGTGTTCAAATTTCAAAATTAATTTGTCTCCATTTGCTAAAAGAATTTTATTCAATTTGATT
>JZKD02S1562778.1:692246-751014 GCA_000966675.3 Picea glauca
TATATATATATATATATATATATATATAGAGAGAGAGAGAGAGAGAAAAAATAAAAAATAAAAATATAAAAAAATAAAATACAAAATGCAGAAATTGAACTGAAGATATCTCACAAATTGGGATCTGGGTTCTTATGATTTTTGGACAGGAAGTGCTATATGTTATGATAAAAAAACCCAGCAAATTTCAGGATACCTTAGTACATGGTTTTTGAGAAAATCAATATAGTCACCTTCATCCATTTCTCTTATATATCAAGATCTGTGCATTGGATGACTCTGATTTTTGGAGTGCATAAGTATTGGGACCATAGGAACCTTCCCACAAAATTTCAGCCAAACCCAATACACGATTTTCAAGAAAATCAACATCATCACTTCCAGTCATTTCTCTTATATCTCGAGATCCATGCATCAGATGGATCTAATTTTTGGTGTGCAGAAGTATTGGGACCATAGGAACCTGCCCACAAAATTCCAACCAAATCCAATTTACAATTTGTGAGAAAATATTCTTTAAAGTTTGTTGTAGCAGTCTGCAACAAAAACAATAATAATAATAATAATAATAATAATCGGATGCAATATCACAGTAATAAGAACTGGGCATAATAGATCCGATTTTATGGGAGGAGGTTATGGGGTCAAACCCCATCCATGCCACTCTTTATGCCATATTTTCAATGATTTAATGCACTTTCTACTCACAACCTTTTGAACACGTGAAACTTCACCAAGATTTGGCAATGATCTGTTATGCATTTTGTTGTCCGTTAGTATCATTTCTATTTCTCTTTTTGTATTTTCATTTGATATGTAAAACAAAGACAATAACAATTATCAAACCATAAAAAAAAAAAAATAATAAATAAATAAATAATAATAATATAAAAAAAATTATATATATATATATAACCTTTAAAAAATGAAAACAAATAATAAAAATCAAAATATTGTAAAAAATAAAAACTTTTGCAAATGGATTTTCACATTTCCTGAAAACATCATTAGAATCATGCTTTTTATGCTAAAATTATTGTGAAGTCACTTCACCAGGTATTCACGAAGAGGATTGTCAAAAATGCGCTATCACCAACTGGTAAAAACACATTTCATTATTTTCATTTGGTTGATAACATTAGTATTAATTTCTGCACTTTATGTTTTTGATATCCTCACACTCTTTGCTGCATATTAGTGCTAACATTTTACAGGTTCAAAGATGATCGAATTTCTTGCAGAAGTGACTTTCAATAATCATAGAAATTTTTTCAAAAAAAAAACATGCTCTGTTGACTGCTTGAAGGAGTTGTTACTCATTGTAAACATCATGATGTTTGTTGTTACACTGAAACCTTTTCATAAACCCATTTGCATCATGAATGTTTACCCACATTTTCCTTTAAAGCACATTGTTCATCCCTGTGTTGAAGCCCATCTTCCATTTCCTTATCCTTCATGACTTCGCACATGCCTATCTTTCTGAGTTGCATACATCTCTTTATCTTTTCCAGTTCATTTTTCCTTGTCAATAAAACTATCCAACTCCCTTTCCATGACTACATTGCCTTTCCATAAACACTATTGCTACTGAAATATTTTTATCTATATTCCTACCAATCATTTTGTATCAACTTGTGTTGACTGATGTGGGATTACTTAAGGCCCACCTTTCAACAAGTCTTGCCCCATCGACCTCAACACCTTAACTGGGATATAGACTAGAGTCCAATTGAGTGCTTAGAGGCTTGCATGCCTTAATGGCAAGTTCTCTCGCTAACAATCATGGGAATACATCAATGTCCCTTGATCGTCAGATCTTGCAAGTGGCTCGACATCATCGCATTCATTCTCACTTCACAAGATGTACTCAACTACCTTAGCACTCATTGACATCAATGGTGAGTTTGCCTCAGATTGGTTAATGAAATTCATCAATGGCCAGTAATCCAATGAATTATTTTCATGCTCGACATCGACACATTCATTCGCATGACTAGAATTGTACCATCGGGTTTATCAGTGAGTGAAGACTATACACTTTTTCATGACTCCATCATCAGTTGCAATAGTATTTTTCAGCTATATGAGAGTACCAAAGTTTCACTTTCATACTTCCTCTTTTCCATGATTCATTCAACAACACTTCAGACTCCTCCACTTCACATTCTCTTATCCAACAGACAACAGTCACAGCTACAACAACAATCACTCTTCACATGATCCTGCAATAGTGACATCTTCCATGCTCCAGCAGCCACATCAACCATATTCCTATTGCATAGTTCATCAACATTACGGGTAAGTGGAGGTATGTTATTTTCTAAACTTTAATCATGTAATTCCTCAACTACTAGCAATGAATAATTTGGAAAATTCTCTCACCAAGTTCCCTTTCCTTTTCACTTATATGAATTATGCCACGTTGCATGAGGACATGCAACCAGTTCAGTTGGGGGGTAGGGGACTTTTTTCACTATCATCACTCAATTTTTCCATGACCATCATTCCATTTTTTGTCTCATTTACCATTTATGAACATTTATTTTCCAACGGTACTCTGTTGTGCTTTGCTTTATAAGCACTGATATACGTATTGGCATGATTCACAAATATACAAAAAAGGGATTTCTTATACTCAGTGATGTTTCCTTATGCACTTTGATAGCATATATTTTACAGTAAGAATATGGGAAAATTATTATCATAACAACAAGAGAAAAAATAACGAAATGAATGTTGTTAACAGAAGAACCAACATTATTTATATTCATGGTTGTCACACAAGAACTAACCATAATAAAATGTCAATTGTTACTCATATTAATCCCATCCTAGAAACATTCATTATCATCACTCAAATCCAACATTTAGATGCCAAAATTTCTTAAGAATATCCATGCATGGTTGCATGAGGACATGCAACAAGTTAAGTTGGGGGGTATATTGGGGCTTAGAAATGTCCTATTTTCATCCACCTTTCCCTTCATTATTCTTCACATTTCATCTCCCCATTAACCTTTCATGACATCATTTTCATAAATACATTTTGGTTTCACCTTATTATTTTCCACTTTATTCATTTTAGTATTAAAAGGGAGTTTTTGATTAAATGTTATAAAATCGACATGTTTTCATATATATCTCAAAAATGTGTGAGCTTTGTAATGTGTAGGAATATGAGAAGGCTTAATTCAAAAGGACTTCTCGAATACTTCTTCCACCATTTCAAGATTTGAGGAGATAATTCAAGCCCATTCCAAGGAGAAGATCATGGAGATTTGGTTGGAATATCTTATCCAAGATGTATGAGAGATATGTGTGAGGATTTGAAGGGATTATATTTTGTAATAATGGGAAAATAGTTGAGAGAATAGTGGATCTATAATTATGAGATGGTTATCTTATCTTCAAGGATATCATGTATAAAAGAGAGTGCTCTCTCTTCATGAGGGGGTAATTAGAGTTATTTGGTAGTCATTATGGTTTGAAAGAGAAAGGGATTCTTAGCTTTGATTCATAGTTTTGGTTTCCATGCTTTCATTATTATGTTATGAAGATTGATTTCATTATTGTAATGCAAGATTGCTTCATTGACAACTCACATATGTTGTTGTGTCATTCAACTCTTCACATGTTGTATCTACTCTTCCTTCATGTAGTTCTCCATTCCTAGATTAATTTCCTTCATGTAGTTCTCCATTCCTAGATTAATTTCCTTCACGCAATTTCCCATTCCTAGATCATTTTTATTTACGCAATTCAATTGCAGTCATGTGTTTCAATTTCCTGCATTAGATTAATTATTCAATTTCAGTCATAGCTTAAACATTAAATTAGATTATATTAGTCCCACTTCAGTCCTGCATATACTTTGTGTGTGCTTCGTAAGTTTATGAACCTCAGATTGACAAATTAGATAGTTGGGCAAGTACTACAACTCAATTAATACAACATTAGTTCATCCCAATATAACAACTTCCGTTCCTTTTGTTACAATTGTTGTCCCTTTTCAGGGGTTGCATATTTGGAGGACGGGTATTGAAAACAGAAGGTAAGAACCTACGTAGGTGATAAGTAAAACGCTTGTGCCAACACCTACCTTCGGATGATGCATAGAGGTTATATTTTAAGACATCTTTAGAGCCCAACAGTTGACACCCTTGACCAGGTTTTTGTGCACACAGTAGAAGACCTAATAGATTGCGCAATCATTGAAATTGAACATCCTCTCAATCTGATCCTTGAAATGCCTGCTAGCAATGTCTCTGAACCAAATGATTTTTCGGAAGAGGAGGAGTTTAACTCAGAATCTAAAGATATAGAAGAAAACAACGACCATGAGGAAGAGGGAGGAAACCCACCTCATAAAAACCAACCTTGTTTGGCTATAGATGCTTTGGCCATTCTAAGATGAGTACATAATATTCCCCAACACCAGAGAAGTTACTTCCTAAGTTTGACCCCGAGACCTCGGGATTGCTTGAAGATCATATCAAGAAATTCATACTAGCGATCAGACTTATGAACATCCAACATGAAGACGTAGTATGCCAACTATTCCCTTATAAGTTTGAAAATTTAGCTTCCACATGGTATTTTAATATTCCTGTAGGATCTATAACTAGCTGGACGAAGTTTCAAAAGGATTTTCTAGATAAATTTGTAGAAGAAACTACTACAGGAGCTTTGATGGCTGAATTGTTTGCCGCCACCATGAGTTCAAAACAAAGGGTCAAATATTTCAATCAAATATTCACAACTATCTTGAATAAATTCCTGCTCGAAGCTAAACCTACCCAGGAATTGCAAATTCCTAAATCATAATTGTTTGGTCGATTTAGGATCATCCTCTAATGTTATGCCTTTGTCTATCTGTAAAACACTAAACACAGTTCCTTTAAAGAGTGATAAACATGTAATACAACTAGACAAAACCTAGGTAAAGGTCATGAGAGAACTCAAAGATTTAATGATCATAATAGCCACGCATCCTAAATTTGTGCAAGTGATTGACATCATTATAGTAGAAATCCTAGAAGCTTATGGATTATTGTTAAGCCGAGATTGGTTCGAGAATTTAAACAGATACTTTACTATAGACTGGGCACACCTTTGGATACCATTAAAGGGGCACAAGAATATGATCAATATGGATAAAGAAAGGTATCTGAAACACACTATCACTGACCTAGAAACCCCAAACGAACCATCATCAACATATTTCCCTATGCTAGGCAATTATTCCTTCAATTCCTACTTTGGGAACTTCTTCCCTCTTTCATCTGATGTCCCTCTCACTCAGAACTCCGAAATTATTTTTTAGGAGGAGTTTCCCATAATGAAGGAAGAAACCCTCTTCTCTTAGAAATATGCGTTAGAAATCATAGGACTAGCAGGAGCAAAAGAGAAGAATAATAAGGAAGGGGAAATCGACACGTATTGCCAGCAATCTTGGACCCTATACTTTGATGGATCTAAATCAAAGGAAGGGTCTAGGGCAGGGTGCATCCTCACTGATCCAAAGGGTAAATTCAATCTCCTATCCTGTAGACTTGAGTTCGAATGCACCAACAACACCGTTGAGTATGAAGCGCTAGTACAGGGGTTACAAAAATCCATAGACTTAAATGTCAACGAATTAAAGGTTTTTGGGGATTCTGAAATTATCATTAGACAAGTAAGGAAACTATACATTGTAACTCCCCGCACCTAAATAATTATCAACAGAAAGTGCATAGGTTAATAAAACATTTTGAATCTTTCAATATTACAGTGATCCCCAGAGAAAAGAATATCCTCGTTGATTCCCTGGCCACAACTGCTTCAAGGTTGTCACCTCTAGAATATTATGAAGCCTCCTGGTTCACTGTGGAGCTACCCTACAAACCATTGATTCCTAACAAAATTTCTGATTGGAATATCTTTGAAGGGAATGAACCGATCATAAACTTTCTAACTAATCAAGATAATTTTAATGACCTACCTATTGACGATGAAGTATTCCAAGAAAAGTCAATGGAAACTGATCCTCAAACAAGTCAACCAACTGACAAATCGAAGTCTCACACAATCCTGAAGGGGATAGATAACTTAGAAAATATTTTTGACCTAAAAGAACAATTTAAGGTGCCAAAAAATGCGAAGACCGGTAGTTCTTGTCCCATGCATGAAACTATAAATCTCGGAACCCCGGAAAACCCAAAAAATATAAATCTCAGTAATACTATATCTAAGGAGGAAAGGAATGCTTATCTCAAATTGTTCAGACAATATCAAGATGTATTTGCATGGTCCTACCGAGATCTGAAAATGTATGATACTCGTATCATTCAACACACTATCCCTTTAAAACTTGAAGTGAAACGCTTCCAACATAAGCTCTGAAAGTATCATCCTTCCCTAGAGCCCCTCATGTGTTAGGAGTTGAAGAAATTGTTAGACACCAAAATTGTCTTCCAGGTTAGACATTCTTCATGAGTAGATAATTTGGTTTTGGTAAGGAAAAATTCAGGGGAGGTCCGCCTATGCATGGATTTTAGAAACCTCAATAAAGCTTTGGAAAAGACAACTACCCTGTCCTGCCAATGGAAAAACTCTTACAAACTGTGTCTTGTTCTGAAATTTTCTCTTTGCTAGACAGTTTCTTAGGTTATAACTAAGTCTTGGTTTCGGAGGAAGACCATTTGAAAACTACTTTCTGAACCAATTGGGGAACTTTTTCTTACAAATGCATGCCTTTTGGGTTAATCAATGCAACAACAAATTTCCATAGGGCTATGGATGTATATTTTCGGGGGTTAATCAAAAAGTGTGTAGTGGTT
The DNA here is from genome assembly GCA_000966675.3 of Picea glauca. Classification (NCBI taxonomy): domain Eukaryota; kingdom Viridiplantae; phylum Streptophyta; class Pinopsida; order Pinales; family Pinaceae; genus Picea; species Picea glauca. The sequence goes on from JZKD02S1562778.1 coordinate 699,071, forward strand.
TACTTGGATGACATGACTGTGTATTCAAAGAAAAAAGAGGACCACATCCAACACTTGACCCAGATTTTTGAAAGGTGTAGAAAATACGGTATATCCTTAAACCCTAAGAAAAATATTTTTGGTGTCAAAGAGGGTAAGATCCTAGGCCACATTATATCTCAAGAAGGCATTCACATAGGCCCGAAAATGATTAAGGCCATAGCTCAAATCTCATTGCCTCACAACAATAAAACTATGCAGTCGTTCTTCGGGAAAATCAAGTTTGTGATAAAATTCACTCCCGATTTTGCCGAAACTATCAAGCCCTTACAAAATATGATCCGTAAAGATGTTGAATTTAAGTGGGATAGTGAATGAAAGAAGGCCTTCAACGACATGAAGAACACTATATCCCAATCCCCCATGTTGTGAAGTCTCGATTTCAACAAGATTTATTCCTCTACACTTTCACCTCCGATCAATTGTTGGCTGCGGTTTTGAATCAGAAGGATGATGTCAACAATGAGGCTCTGGTGTCGTTCATGAGCATTAACCTCCAAGGGGAAGAACTAAATTATTTGGCTATAGATAAACAATCTTATGCAGTCTACAAAGAAGTAAAACATTTCATATCTTACATACTTAAGAACTATACCAAAGTAATCGTACCTCACCCCGCAGTCTGATCCTATGCAATAGGAGATGGGAGAAAGAAGAGGGAACTAGATGGTAGTAGTCCAAGAATTTGATCTAGATATAAAAATTGCCAAACTAGTTAAAGGGAAAGGGTTATGTAAACTTACAGCCAAAGCCCAAGACTAAGTAAAAGAAGATCTCAGATGGGAGAATGAAATGGAATTATGGTGTGGTGAAGTTTCATACATCTCCCCAGGACAAGATTTTTGGTACAAGAAACTAAAGCATCTCCTACACCATGGGACTTGCCCAGAATATGTCAACCCCAGGGAAAGGAGAGATCTCAGGTTAAAATCTATGCATTATCGCCTCATAAATTTGGTACTCTTTCAAGTTAGTTATGATGGGGTGCTTTTAATATGCCTCGAACGTATAGACGCATACAAAGTTCTGAAGGAACTCCATGACGACCATGCAGGTGGACATTTTGTAGGAGACACTACCACTCATAAGATACTGAGAGTTGGGTATTATTGGACCATTTTTTTCAAATATTCCCACACATACGCTAGAAACTGTAAAATTTGTCAATTAAGCACTGGGAGAGAGAAGAGGGAAGCAGTCCCACTCCAACCGATGATCGTTTCTAGGCCTTTTGAGAAATGGGGGTTAGATATCATAGGATATATTACACCAAGATTTTCAAAACAACACAAGTACATTCTTACTTCCACTGATTATTTCACAAAGTGGGCAGAAGCCATTCCTATAACTCACATAAGGGAGAAGGTAGTGATCCAATTCATAGAACAACAATTAATCACAATATTCAGTGTCCCTTATGTTCTTGTTTTTGACAACACAACTTAATTTTCTTCCACCTTATTAACATAGTTTTCTCTAGACAAAGGAATCATAATTAGATACTCTGAAAATTGTTATCCACAGGGAAATAGAGTGGCAAAATCAACTAATAAGAACCTAGTAAGGATATTGAAGAAAACGGTTGCAGATAACCAAAGGAATTGGCATAATTTACTCCACAACGCTTTATGGGTAGATAGAGTCACACCCAAAGAAGCTATAGGAAAATCCCCATAATTTCTAGTATAAAGACAGGAAGCCATCCTCCCGAACGAGCTTTATATTCCATCTCTTCAATTGGCCCAAGATTTCTGAAGATAAACTTCATCAGTCATACAACAAAGAATTTACACTCTGCTCATGCTGGAAGAAGAAAGGGAAAAGGATAAATCAAAAAATATATCCCACCAACATATCGTTAAAATATGGTTTGAAAAGCATAAGGTTAAAGAGAATAATTTTTAAGTAGGAGACTTAGTCCTAAGATGGGATAGAGCAAATGAGCCTAAAGGAAAACATTCCAAGTTTTATAATCTATGGCTCGAACCTTTCCAGGTGGCCGAGAAGATTGGGGCAGACACTTATCGATTACAAAAAATGAGGGGGGAACCTGACGCCCTCCTAGTAAATGGCCAAGCCCTAAAACAATATTTCCATTAAAAACAAAAAATAATAATAATAAATAATCTTTTTGTTGAGTTTTATTTTGTGTTCCGTGTTTGTGTTTCATAAGTTTTGTTTCAGCGAGCTTGATTGTCATTTTGCCTTTATTTTCCTTTTTGGTTTTGATTTCCGCACTTTTGAAGGTTGTGTTTAGCAATAAAATGGTTGACCTCAAATCATGTGACATAGCGAACTCTATTCCTAACTCATTGCTCACATACAACACAAGAAGCGTCGAGGAACCTATGGTTGTTTCAAGGGGTCCTCTAACCTACACAAATGAACAACTTTGGAGAAATGCAAAAGTTCTTGACCAGTGGTCTAATGAAACCTTAAGGGAAAGTTGGAAATCTGAAAAGGAATACATGAACCCCAAAGACAAAGTTAGAAACAGATTCACCTTAACCATCTCACTTTGCAAAACTAACAGATGTCATCCTCTCCCACTCGCTTGGGGCATTTTTTTGAAATAAAACTGATTTTATAAAATGAGTGAATAGTAGGATAGGGTATGTAGATAACTCCACTGGGGCTATGGACACTTGTTGGTAGCGGGTCAAGGCCTGTGATGTCAGGGTGACTCTGTCAGGGCTATGGACGCTCGCTGGCAGTGGAGCAACATCATAGCAAGTGAGTAAAGGAAACTAAAGGCTCCATGTCAGTGAATACTTTACTAAAATTTTGTATAAGAGGGAATGAGTCAAGGTTACAAGAAACGAAGGAGGAATAAAGGTTAAAAACCCCACAGGTAGACCCAGAACAATCAACCAAAGAAATTCAAATGCAAGGGTAAAAGAGGCTCCAATTTAAAACCAATTAATTTCTCCACCATATTTCGCATCATCCGAGTCTGAAGGAAGGACAAAGATTCTGCTTTCTCCCAGTAAGTCATCATTTGTTGGCCACTCAACATACCCTAAAAATTCCATGTCAAATTTTACGTTTTGGGTACCACTTGATCTTTTGCACTGTCTAATTAGACTTCTGTATGAAAATGTTTCCCTTACTTCTCATTTTGTTTCTCTTTTAAGTCTCTCAAAGTTTGCTTCAATATGCGAAAAAACATAACTTAAAATACTAACATTTAATTAAATAATCAACAACCAAAACTTTTCCATCGGCGTGCTCAAAGATTTGACATCGGGAAGAATTAAATATGAAAGAAAATAACTCGAGAGAACCGAGGTCACCGAGCGCCGATTTTTTGGCATCGACAAATGGAAGTTTCTCTTTCGTGACAAGCATCACACAAGGATATCATCGATGATCGATCCCTTCAGCATCGACAAAAGGCTAAAAGAGTAAGCGTTAACGAAGAAATAAAGGTTTCGTCGATAACCGATCCCCAATACCTTTCGACATCGGCAAGTTTTAGAAATCTATCCCGTAGAGAACGTGATAAGTTGATCCCCGATCACCAACCTCCGATGCCTTTCAACATCGAAAATCCAAGGTTTATTTTAACACACACATCTTGTTGAAACCCATGAATCCAATTGAGATACATGATCAAACAACATGTCCTCCTCCACCATCTGTCATTGCCAGAATTGTTAAACATACGATCTAGTTTTCCCCTGATTCGCTATTGGTTCCTGAGGCCCAAGTCGCACCCCAAATAAGTATTTTGACGTTACCACCATATTAAACAACATGTTTATCAAGCGTTACAGGTATGTACCAGTCTATGAATTTTTATGCTTGACTTCATTCATTTTTTATCCGGTGTTACTCTGTACACATGCCCTAAATATTGATTTCGATGGAAGGAACAATGCCTCCAAGAAAACCAACCACTAGAAAATCTCCAAGAGCACCAAAGATAAAGGAACCAGATGTAGGAGAAGGATATTCCCCAATGGTCACAAAGCAATTGGAATTTACTCCAAATTTGGTGCCCATCATCACGACATCATCCAAGGAGCTTTTCATTCAGCATCCATCCTTTGGAGACATGGTGGCTATCATAGGGACCAAGGCAATAAAACCAACCACCACCAAAAAAATAAAACCAACTACCAGGAAATCTTCAAGAGCGCTGAAGCTAAAGGAACTAGATGTAGGAGAAGGATCTTCCCCAGTGGTTGCAAAACAATTGGAATTTACTCCAAAGTTGATTCCCATCATCAAGACATAATCCAAGTAGGTTTTCATTCATCCTCTAGCCTTTGGAGACACATATTCTAGCATAGGGACCAATGTAGTACTCCCACACTGGGGAGAACTTTTACAAAAGATCAAGCAGGAAGAATTCCCTAAATATACCCAACATAGTGACCCCGATATGAGGAAACTTGACGATGAATTTTTTTCGAATATCTGAAGGTCATACCTGCACATGGTAGTGATAAGAACTCTAGTATTCACCTACACAGAAATACTAAAGTGGATTATCGACCACACTGACACACAAAGATGTTTTATCAGTCATGAAAATGGCGAGTGTGTCAGGCTTTTCCTTCCAATGGAGGTGAAAAATTACTACAAGCTCAGAGACCCGGAGGAGCATCAGAACACCAATTTTTTTATAATATTCTATGAGAAACATGACACCATTCAGGTGATGGATTCATGGTGGAGAGAGGATAAAAATTTCACCAATCGGACTACCGGCTGGTACTCGACGACCAACTTAAGAGAGTCGTATATCTATCTAATGGACCTCATCTATCGGTTGTATGGGGAGAAAGATTGTTCCAAGTTTTTAGAGGCATGGATTCCTCTAGATTACATGGTAGCCATTTTTGGGAGAGATATTAACTGGGGTTCCTTCATTTCCAAGAAGTTGAGCATTTTCATTCAATAGGCTTAGACACCAAAAGAAGGAGAGACTCCATACTTCTAAGTGGCTTCTTATTTATTGGACATCATCTGTGCCAGAAATTCCTTTTACAGAATGAATTTGAGTTGGCATGAATTAGAGCTCTTGGTCCATGTATATTTTAGCATCATGTGGGAGAACATGTACAAAAAATCCTACTCCCTAATTAGCGATCAATTCATCACACGCATTCATTTTATGTTGTTCAAAAAAGAGTGCCCAAGACTGTCGGTTGTGACCAAAAATATGATATCAAAGTTTGTCCACTGGTATCTAGATGAGAATGATACCTACATCAGGGTTTTCAGAGAAACTGGAGCACTACACCTGTTACCTGTGTATGTCCCTGATCGACTAGTAGTAGGGAAAATATGCTACCAGACCATCCTGGAAGGTTACAATGCTACTCTAGTAAAAGATAAGAAGCGGGCATTCATACATTATGGATTCCATATAGGTTTCTACATAGTAAACGACACCACTCAAGCCAAACAGTAAGGGTTGAGCTAGTTAGAGTTCTGATTCTAGACTGGCCATTTTCACAAGAATGACCCAAAGGGTCTGGTCCTGAAGCATGCGTCGCAAGTATTGTCCTACTAGCCATATGCACATGACAGGTTTGAAGATGATATTTTCACAGAAAATGTGCAGGATTGGGATGAATTTGTGATGAGGATGGTTGATCCTAGGATGACCATATTCAAATCCATGAGCCTAGATGAATATGTGGAAACCCTAGAATAGTCAGCTCAAGGATCCCTTCAGGATAGAGAGGAAATAATAGCACCCGAGACAACAGAAGTTCCCTAAGAAGTGTCCAAAAAAGCCAATATTTCCCAGGTAACCTTGGTATAGGATAGGATTTCCCCTGAGTCTCAGGATGCATAGAAGAGAGGGTTACTCATGTATGAACATGCTCAGTGGATGATGAATCAGATGCGAGATAACCTGTACCTCATCAAGATGCCAAGGCTTCTGACTGATAGCCTAGAAGAAAGCCCGGCGGGACCAAGCAGTCATGAATTCCTAAACCTTGATAACATCAATGGGTTAGATGACCCTGAATCCACAATGACACCGGTCAGATCGCTGACAAGTATTGCAACACAGCTGGAGGCAGTTAGGGTATCGGTAGAAACAAGTGCATCAGATCCCCTCCACGAGATAATAAAAATCTATGATGATGATCAGAGCCCAGAAGTATTTCTCAGGACCCCTATGCATGTCGAAGAAGAAAAAGGACTTGAGAAGACATCTTCTCCTTTCTCCGATGTCTAAACTCGGGAGGTCCTGCAGAAAGAAAAGGAAGTCAAAAGTGTACCAGACACTAAGTTTATCGATGCACCAACCACCCAAGAAGATACTCCTAGAGATGAGCCGAAGTTGAGTGTCAGCGGGCTAGAGGAACGAACCCCACAATAGGAAGTTGGCGTTTCAATTGACGATGAAAAATTAATTATCGAGTCTATCCCCAAAACATCTATTTATATTGATACTCAGACACCTGATGAGAGACAAATAGAATTCAGTCCTTCAGAGCATAACGAGGAATCTTTAGAACCCAATCTTGAACAAGTGTACACCATCAAAAGTTTGGGCAATAAACTCATATGGGGGGATCAACAGATTCATGAACCTGTGCATGAAGTAGCCAACATACATGCCATAGATTATGATAGGAAAAGGAAGGCTATCATCCAAAAGACCACCAAGAAAAGGAGGATCACTTTGGATCACTCCATCCTCACCACTACAGAAAAAGATTTGATAACCACACAAAATGCCAAAAAATATGAACTTATCGGCATAGGGAGAGTGATCTCAGACGCCACCCTAGACAGAGCAAGAAGAGATGTGAAGGAGCTAGTCATTGCCCTAAAGGAACTATAACATTTTCACCACTTGGATAAGTACTGTCAGGACACCACACATGCTGCAATGTACCTAAGGAGCGAATTCTAGCAGGTCGTTGGCCCTTGACCAAGTCTTGGGAGATCCTTGGTGAAGCTTAACCTATTTTGGAACTTCGATAGCCTGTCGAAGGAGGAGAGAAAGATGAAGCAAAGATAATGGGATCTCAGCACCCTTTTGGGTCCTTTTTGGGATTTGGGATTATGTAACGAGTATGGGATGTCGGCCCATGGGTTTACCCATGTTTAGGCCTATTTTGTAAAGTATAAATAGATGTCTACAAAATGTAAGGAGGGGGATGTATGTATATACCTATGTGATATTGGGCTAAGTGTTAAGTATGGATTGTAGATTCTTTGTGCATACTATGTGAGACTTGCAGAGCTACATGCAAGTAATTGTAAGAAGGATTGGTGTTGTACCCTAGCTCGAAGAAGGATGATCTGCTGGAGTGTGCACAGATCTCCTTTCTTATGTGGAGTAGGATTTTGATGCTATGTGCCTGTAAGAAGCTTGAAAAAGATAATAAATAAGAAGAGATGGTGGACGTAGCCCCAGGTTGGGGGTGAACCACGTATATGTTGTGTTGTTGTGCTTTGTGCGATGTCTTGATGTGTTTATTTATTTACTTGCTAAGTGATTTGATGCAGATAGATAGATATGTTTATTCTTTGTGTTAATAATGTATATGTGTGTTAGATTTGAACTATTTGAACTTGCTTAGTGCTTAAATCTGCTAGATCTAATCTATCTCTTAATGCTAAGTTCTTGGATGCATTAGATCTAAATGAATGTTGTGATGCTCTATTTTATCTATGGAGTAGATACTAAGTTGAATGTTGATGAATGCTAAGTTCTTTGTTAAATCACATATTTGTGTCCTAGCTAAGGTTGCAAACACCTGAGTCCTGCAACCACCCCTGCCTCTACCTCAGGTGAGACTTCATCTGCTTCACAACTGTTGCTGAAAGGGCCCGTAGTTATGGTTTTGTTGGTGCGTTTTTGTAGCATTGAACCCTGGGTCTACCCCTATGTCAACAAATGGTTCCATTGTTGGGACATGAAACTGTGATTGCTGGGAACTGAGGAAGAAAACTCTTTGTGTGAAGATCCGACTTGGAACTGTAATTGATGGGAATTGAGGAAGAAGAAGCTTTGTGCAAATATCCGACATGAAATTGTGAAATCTCTGTGCGTAGATCTATTTCCCTAGTGTGCATCATTCTACTTGACCTGTGAAGCTCTGTGCTAAAGAAAAGAAGTCTGATCAGAAAAAAAGAGGTAAGATCTGAAAGCTTTGTGCTATGAGAAAGGTAAAAGTGAGAAGTTTTCATTAAAAGAGGTAAGATCTGCAAGCTCTGTGCTCTAATAAAGGTAAGAATAGTGAAAAGTTCTAGATCTGAAATCTTTGTGCTCTGGAAAAGTAAGATAAGTGGAAATTTTTGTTTCAATAATATGGATCTAGGTATGTTTGATAGATTCTATCCTAGCTTGAAAACTAGGGCACTAAAAGATGAAAGAAGGTTTGATATGTTAGATCTGATAAGAATAGTTAAAGATATGTTATACCTATGCATAGAAAGAATGTTTGGACTAACAAGTAGATGCAAGATTCTAGAAAGAAATATTTGCAGGTTATCTACCATTATCCTAGCATGTAGTACAAGAAAGGCTAGGGATCATTTAAAAGAGAGAGAGGATTAACCCTCTGTTATAGTTGTAGAAAACTGGGACATCTTGCTAAGGAATTCCCTAGGAAAATACCTAGTTTTCTTTGTTGCAAAGCTATGGACCATGAAGTATTGGATTGCCCTAGAATGATTGCTAACCTTGAAGAAATGAACATGAAACAAGAAAACCCTAAGGTAGATCCAGAAACTATGATTATGGCAGAATCCCAGAAATTATCAGAGAAAGTATTGCTACAGATAAAAGAAACCATGAATGACCACCGACATGTCAGCTTATTAGAGATCTTCAAGGAAAAATCATGCATAGAAGCAAGAATAAGAGACTTCGACATTGAATGTGTTCTAGATGAGGAAACACAGGTGAATATCATGACATAAAGAACTTGGGAACTTTTAGGAAGGCCTACTATGACTCCTTCATTGGTAAGAATAGGTCTATTTAGAGGAAATATGATATACCTATGTGGAAATATCACCCAGATACCTATGCATGCCAATGGGACTTCAACAGAAGAGGATTTCAATATTATTAAATTTATTGAGAACAATGCCCCATTTACCATGTTACTAGGAAAAACTTGGATTGAAAGAGATCAGGCTAGAAGGAAGGAAGAAGAAGAATTTTTAGAGCAGAAGAAACAAGAGTTAAAATATTTCATGACTAGAAGGATTGCATACTTGATTGAAGAACAGGAGAATGGATCAAAACTATTTAGAACTAGTGATCTATATGTCGAAGTTGAAAAAACACTAGAATACCCACAAAATATTGAAGTATCTATTTCAGATAAAGAATAAGTATCACCCTTGAATCTTAGGAAAGAATCTCAATTGTGCGAAGTAACTATGCCAAAAGAAGATAAGAATCAGAATGGAAAAAGGAATTCCAAGATGAAGCTCACTGGAAAGAAAGCTAGAAATCTAAGTAAGAAGAGAGATAATATTGACAAGTTACAGAAGGTTCCAGAGGGAACTTCACAGAAGGAAAATTTGCAAAATTGGAGTTTCGTTGGACTAACAGAACATCGTCACATGGTACTTTGCCAGGGCAAAGAAATATAGCCATTGGGAACAATATAACCATTCGAATGACCCTCTGAATGGGTATAAAGTCATTTATGGTTCGCCACCAGACCATTGGACTGTGCCATAACGGACAAAACAGAGCTAATGAAGGCTCCTCATCCGTTGCAAGATATATGTTTCCAATTTATCTATTTATCTCATTGCACCATGCACCGAGAACACTTTTTCTAACCATGAATCTGATCCCGCAGACTTGTTGATTTTACACAGTGATCATTGCACCATTTCCATTTATTCCATTGCAGTGTCTAAGTAACTCCTCAAACCCGAGATTGTTAACCATGAGCGTGTATGTTGGATGATTTGAGTGCTACAGAGAAAGTTGTTGAAGAAGTTCTGATCGAACTCATGAATGAAAGATTCATGTCGATGTTTGTAGGTGTAAAAGCCTCATCAACGAGAACAATGCAAGCCTCTTCATGGACTTCTCGCAGAGTCAAACCATCCTGACCATCAACATAAAAGAGAACCAAGCATAAATATGACCTCGCAAATGAAAAACGGATTCCAACCATATTGCCCAATTACATCCCACCTCTGGCTGGCACAGTGAATTGTGATAGTGTACCAAGAGAATTCGAGTGCACCATGGTCACTGCATACCTCCCGAAGGGGATACAGGTAGTTCAGACAGAGCAGGATAAGATCATAGCATTGAATTTCAGCGAATTCAACCTCGGAGATCGCAAGATCTATGGTATGATCGCCCCATACAAGTACCTAACTAGAACTAAAAGGAACAATTCAAAGATAACCCCCCAGTCGTGGCTAATGAACCTTGCGCAGTCCACCCTGCTGAATGTCATGAAGCTCCCACACTTCGGAAGACACCAGGAAGTCAATGCATGTGTCAAGATGCTACTATCATGTTACCATGGTGGCTACTTATGGCTAGACCGATGCATTGCAATTGATCGAACATTGATCCACAGGATCACAGGACTAAGTATGCAAGGACCCGACCCATAAGACTTTTATCCAGGAAAAGTCACAAATCACGCACTCGCATAGAAGATCAAGGATACTGTTGGCGACGAAAGTCACTCCTAGATTGCTTGCAGGAGAAGAGCCCGACACCCATTAGTTTTAATGTCACGATTTGTTTGAAGGGGTGATCAAATGGAAGAAAACTCGGAACAACGGTCTCAACTTAGAAACTAGGCCAGGCATGCAGGAACGAGTGAGGTCTTGATAAACTTCAAACAGTGAGTTGCAATAAAGGGTGAGTAGGAGGAAGACTTCATGAGAAGGGTGCAAGGGTCTGCTGTAGGCATCAGGCTTCTAACAGACTGAAGGAGAAAGCATTCGAACACAAAGTCTCTTTATATTAAAACACACAAAATCAGAGAATACAAAGATGTCATGACAAATCCTTTATCATAACATAAATGCAACAATCCACGTGAATCATTCAACTGTGAACTCTCCAGCATGAGATGAAGGATAGATTGAAAAGGAGGAACTATTTATTATAAACCAAGAAATCTCAAACACAGAGGCATAATCGGGAAACCAGAGTATTTGCTGAAAATGTATAGTCGGGAGCTTAGCTCTACCATCGATGGATACCAAAATGGAAAAAATGCCTACATATACTAAAAACAATAACAGCAGCAAAATCAAGACACTGCATTGAAGGATTTGCGTCTGCATGTCTTTCTGACAGTCAACCTCTGAAAGATTGTGCAACTTATGTCAGACGCAATCTGACTCCTTGACAGTTCCAACGGCGAATCGACGTGCCTTAAATTCATGTCCGTTCTTTCCCATTATGGCGGACGCGATATCTAACCACCACCAACTTCTTCAATAACTGCTTCATTGGGATCGAGGACAGCCTGGCCATCTCGACACCTCCAGGACATGGAGGACTTCATACGTCGCCACCTAGAATAACTGACTGGCCTAAAGGGTATGCGTGGAGGCCAGCACGAAAGGTGGGGGTACAGGAATGGAGTGATGGGGCCGAAACTATGAGGACGTGGAAGAAGTAGCGAGGCGTGGGAAGGGTTACAAGGTGGGGGACACATGGAAAAAGACGATGAGAGGAGGAAGCATGAGAGCAGATGTGATGGACACCTTTTAGTGGGAGGCTGACGCGGAGGGAAGGAGACACAGGGTAGAAGGTGTGTGGATGATGAGAAGGAAGGAAGGCTACACGGACCATAGAGAGGAGGTGGATGGACGACACGCGACAACAGAAGAGAGGTGGGAAGGAGGATGACGTGACGGGAGAAGGGCCCATGCAGGTTAAAGGCAGGGTAGCTGAGAAGGGTGAGGCTGCGTGAGCACCGTTGATTCGGGCATTATGATCTCGGTCGTCGAAAAGCTACGTCCACAATTCTGGACCCCCCCCCTCCTCTTAAAGGTAGAAAGGTGGGGGGGGTCCGGAATCACCTTTATCGCCATTGATCTGAGCACGCTAATCTGGACCATTGGAGAGGGGCACCCCCGATTCCGGACCCCCCCCCGCTTAAAGGTAGAAAGGCAAGGGGGGTCCGGAATCCAACGTGCGTCGTTGATCTGGGCGCGAGAATCCCAGCCACTCAAACTTTCTCGCGACTTATTTTGGGCACATTACCATCCAAAAATTTGGACAAGTGGGTTTTTACCCCTTCTTTTGTGTTCTAGCCCCACTTACAAGAAATATCGCTAACATTTGGCTCCATGGGGGATAGAGTCGTCCCTGTGATGCTCTAAGAACTCTTTTGCAGACTTAGTGCCTTTGTTGTTGGACTATGGAGTCATTTATTAGTTCAAAAAACAAAAAACAAAACAGAACAATATTTAGAAAACAAAACAAAAAGAGCCGACTGTGGCTCACAGAAAACATTTCTTTAAGAAATGCCCATTGACTGGGCCACTAAAAACTTCATTGCCTTCCAGATCCTGTAGCCTGTAAGTGTTATTTGAAAATAATTCAAGGATCTTGAAAGGCCCAAACCAGAGGGCATCAAATTTACTGTGTTTTCCCTTTTCCTGCCTGGGTGCATCCCATTTGAGCACCAGATCACCCTGCCCAAATTCTTTCTTTTTGATTTTCCTGTCAAAAGCCTGCTTGATCTTCTGCTGATGATGGTAAGCTCTATCCAGGACCTGTTCTTTAATCTGTTGTACCTCCACCATCTGGTATATTCTTCTAAGCACATGGTTAGGTTCTCCCTCAAAGTCCTGGAGGAGACTGGCTACAGGCAAGGCCAGCTGAGTGGGGAAGATGGCATCTATCCCATAAACAAGTTGGAAGGGCGAGAGGCCCAGGGATTTCTTTGTTGTCACCCGATCAGCCCAAAGGAAAAATTTGAGCTTTGAGTCCCAAGCCCTTTTATTATCCTCCAGTAGCTTTTTGATGAGCTTGATTAGGCTTTTATTGGAGGACTCTACTAGTCTGTTTCCCTGAGGATAGTAGGGAGTGGAGTGGATCAGTGAAATCCCAAATTGTTCACAAAATTTGACCAGAGGCTCAGACTAGAATGGGGAAGCATTGTCAGTGACAATATTGCTAGGGCAGCCAAACCTAGCTATGATGTCTTCCAGGAAGCTGATGATTACTTTGTGAGAAGTGCTTCTGGTAGGGACAGCTTCTATCTATTTAGTGAAGTAGTCGGTTGCTGTCAGAATCCATCGGTGCTGGCCACTCGAAGGGGGATGAATTTCCTCGATGAAGTCCAATCCCCACTGCTAAAAAGGTGCTGAGATCACCACAGGTTTCAAAGGCAGGGATTTGAGCTATTGCTTCCCTGAGAATTTCTGGCATTTGATGCAAGCTCTAATTTCCCTGCAGACATCAGGAAATAAGGTGGGCCAGTAATATCCAGCTCGGAGGATCTTGTGAGTTGTGGTCTTCCAAAAATAATGACCTCCACAGAGACTGCTATGGAAGTCAAACATAACCTTCTGGGCCTGCTGTGGGTCCAGACACCTTAGTAGCACCCCCTGGGGGTCTTTCCAATACAAGGCCTGGTCAATGAGGCAATACCTGACCTCTTTGAGCTTTAAGACTCTGGCTTTACTTTTCCCCAGTCCATCAGGAGGCTTCAATTCTTGTAGAAAATACAGGATATCCTTATACCAGGTGCATTCTGCCAATGGTACAGTGCTTTGGGAACCCCTATTGGATGACTCAGCTTGCTCATTGATGAAATTGATTCCCAGGGCCCTGCAATTTGATTCAGCCAGCAATTTGTCTAAACCTTGCCCCTTTATCAGCTTGGTGGGCTTAATCTCCAGGTCAAACTCTAGGATCTTGGAGATCCATTTACCTCTTTTCCCGTCTATGTTAGGTTGTATAAGAATGTCCTTCACAGCAGCTGAAGGGACATATGCAATGCTTTTTGAGTGTAAGACATAGACTCTGAAAGCCTTGAGAGCTTTCACCAAGGCATAAGCCTGCTTCTCCATGATCTCATATCAGATCTTTGCATCTCTCAGCGCCTTGCTAAAGAAGGAAATAGGATGCTCCTGTCCTTGATCATTTCTTTGCAGCAGAATTGTCGCTACTGTATCACAGGAAGCAAAAGAAAATATCAGAAAGTCTTTGTAATAATCGGGACTGACTAGCACTGGTGCTTCAGTCAACACCTTCTTTATTTGAACAAAAGACTCTCTGGATTTAGAAGTCCATTTTACTTCATGGCCCTTTCTGATCATGGATGTAATGTGTTTCACCAACTCAGCAAAATTTGAGACAAACCTCCTTAGGAAATTAATCCTTCCCAAAAACGCCTGGACCTCTTTCTTAGATCTGGGAAGTGATAGGGCCTGAATTGCTTCTACCCTGTCAGGGTCAATTCTCACTCCCTCTGCTGATACTATATGGCCTAACAGTTTCCCCTCTTGCATAGCAAACAATGACTTTTTGGGATTCAGGGAAAGGCCAAACCTGCGACATTTCTGGAAAACCTTCTTCAAGTGGAAGCGATGCTCTTTATCGGTCTTGGAAAAGACTGTTATGTCATCTAAGTAAATCACCACGAACTTATCTTTCTCCCCAACGAAGGCTATGTCCATGGCTCGCTGAAATGTTGCTCCTGCGTTCATCAACCCAAACGGCATGTTGGCATACATGGATGTGCCCCATGGAGTGATGAAGCTTGTTTTTTCTCTATCCTCAAGCATGACTGATATCTGATTATAGCTAGAAAATCCATCAATCATAGATATCCTAGATGCACCAGTGACCTTCTGCAATATATGTTCCATGTTGGGCAGGGGATAATTGTCCTTCCTTGAACTTCTATTTAGGTTCCTGAAATCGACACAGAGTCTGATTTCTCCGCTCTTCTTTCTTACTGGGACCAAATTGGCTACCCAGTTAGAGTATCTTAAGGGGACAATGATTTGGGCATCCAAAAACTTCTTCACCTCCCTCTCCATGATAGGTAGCAGCGTAGGATTTATCTGTCTCAGCTTCTGCTTGAATGGTCTAGCCTCCTATTTCAGTGGGATCTTGTGCTCAATGATCGATGCGTCCTATGTCTTGAGGTCTCCGTAGGTCCATGCAAACACATCAGCAAACTCCCTCAGCAACTTAGTATATTCGATCCTCTGCTTCTTGGTCAGGCTCTTTGACATCTTGACCAACCTGGGCTCCTCTGGTGTGCCTATGTTGCACTCAGTTGTGTCGGTATCCTCGCCAGAAACTCTCCCTCCTACTGCCACATCATTCCCATTGAACAATCTTTCTAATGGGATCAGACCTCTTGGTATGTGATTGCTGGGTAGCTGAATAATCTGGTGATCAACAATCTTATTTGAGAACTCTCCAAAGTGACGGTCACCCTCCACATCAAGATCTTCATCTATGTGCAATGCAGAAAAGTCGTCTACTGATTGGAGAAACTTTTCAATCTCCTGATCATCCTCAAATACCTTCCAATATTTGACATTGTCTAGTACAGAGGGTCTGTATCTTATTTCCACCTCTGATCTGTCAGCGGGCAGCGCAGGAGCTTCGAACAAACTAGATGAAAAGGCTTGAAAGTCAGTTGGAGCATTTTCTTCCCTTGGAATGAAAGAAATGTTGAAAGCCAGGAAGAAACTGTTGATTAGATCCCATACCTCATTCCTGTAATTCTTGAGACGAGGGTTCTTGGCCTGATAGACATTTTTGACCTGTTGGACGATTAATTCTGCATCCCCGAACACAGCTATCTCCCTGATCTCCATTTCCTTTGCAGCTCTTAATCCCAGAACCAGAGATTCATACTCTGCCACATTGTTGGTGACTTCAAATTCCAGCTTGTATGACAACGATATGGTTTATTGAGAAGGGGATTTGAATATTATCCCGACACCTGCACCTATACTGGAGGAAGCTCCATCAAAGAACATCTTCCAAATAGAGGTAGTTGGGGGGGGGGTCTCCTGATTGAGAATGGGATACTTTCTGATTTGCAAAGGGGGTTCAGGAGTCTCAGTGAGCTGCAGTAAACTGGAGCCTAAATCAATGTCCAAGGCATAGATGGGATGATTAGTGGGGTTTTCTTCACCGCTGACAATGTAGGCTAGCTGGGCTTCTCTATACAATCTCCTATGCTCCCCTCCAAAGACTGGAATGGTGGCATATGTAAGATCCATCTGTAGCATCCCTCCAAGTCTCTTAATCCAATATCTTGACAACAGCATGCCAAACTTGGGGGGAACATCAGCTACCACTCTATCCATGACCATACTCTTCATGGGTAGCTGAAACAGGGAAACTACCAGGTCCTTGATGACTCCCAAACATTGTACCATCCTGGAGTCAAAGGAATAGAGTTCATGATAGGCTTGGGTGACTTCCAGTCCTAATTCTTCCATGACGGCTTTGGGCATGAGGTTGTGGGAAGCCCCTGAATCCATAAGGAAATTATGCAGTACCTTGTCATGTATGTTCAGGGAGGTGTAGAAGGGAGGGGATGAATCATCTATGTCTTTTATCATGGGACCTAGGACAACTGCAGGCCTTTCATCTTGGAGGTTTATGGAGTCTGTGAGAGGGTATGAGGCTTCGGATTTCAGCAGTTTAGAGAATCATTTTTTGAATTCCCCATGTTTAATTAACTCAGTGAGTGTCACAGGAATTCTAATCTTTTGGATCTCATGTCCGAAATTGAAAGAAGATGCAAGTTTTGAAATATCTCTAATTTCAGGAGCATGATTTTGGACAATGGGAGAGAGAGGTTGGGCCTTCTTACCTCTGTGACTGTCTGCTATCTCATTAGCAGGCTTCTCCACTCTAGTGGATGGTTTCGGGACATCAGGTGTTGCTGCCCTTTTGTCTGATCTCAGGTTATACCTACCCCGCCCCCCACTAGCTTTGTCTCCCTTACTCAATTCATTTAGCTGACTGTTCAGGAGAGACTCCTCGTATGTTGATTGAGTCAGATGAGGGAAAGCAGGAGTGACTTCTACAGAGTGGATTTTAGGTTCAGGCTCGTCTGCTTCATCTTCTTTCTCCTCAGCTACAAAATTGTTCTGGAAGGGAGCCCGAATTCTTTGGTCTTCTCTGTCCCTTCCTCTGTTCATAGTCGGGGGGGCAATATTATTTGGCCTTCTAAAACCCCCTTTATTTTTGGTGTTTTGAGGGATATTATACATTTGCTTCCTTTCCACCTTCAATCTCTCCACCTCTTCTTTCAGAAAGTTCAACACCTGGGTCAGCTCACTTACTTGAGGGTGGGTCGATGATGGGCTGGAAGTTGAGGCTTCCGACTTTTCCTTTCTTCTGTCTGTGTCAGCCTGGTTTCTCAGCCTGTCAACTGCCAATATGTTTGATTCCACTTCTATAGCTTCATCTTGCATCTGAGCTAAAGAGGTGGCTCTTATTTCTCTTAATACAAGACATAAATCAGGGTCAAATGCACTAGCATATGAAATTTGAGCAGAGGCTTCTGAAGGCTTTATCTCTGCAGGAATCTTTTTATACATCTTATTGAACCTTTTGGAGAAGTCAGAAACAGACTCTCCTTCCTGCTTCTTTAGAGACCCAAACTCTGTCATGTAATATATGTAATCTTTTCTATCCCCCCATTGTCTCAAGAAAACATTATCCAAGGCTTCAATGCCAGCAATAGATCCAGGGGCCAATCCCCTAAACCACTTTCTAACCTCACCATCCAAGCTCTGGACAAAGACTCTCATCCAGACATATTCATTCTCAATATTGAGGTTGTCTGCATAACTATAAAAAGTAGCCAAGTGCTCTTTTGCTGTTATGTCCCCTTCCCCAGTGAACTTGGGCATGTACTTCAAGTAGTCTCCAGTAGGGAGAGGATTCATGGGATGTGGTAAGACTAAAGGGGAATATCTAGCAGCAACTATGGCATCCATTCTATTTGGAGGGGGATTAGCACCAGCCATAGGGATATTAGATAGGGGAGAACTCGGAGGAGAAGAAGTGTGAACGGGAGATGTTGAAGCGAAGGTTCTCACAGGATATGATGGGAAAAACAGAGAGAGGTCTAAAGGACCCGATTGTGCAGATGCTTCTCTCCGTGCAGCAGTAGAAATAACAGGAGGGGTGGTGAAATCTTCTGAGACCAGAGGTCTATTTTGAGGCATGACTTCCAGGGAGGGGGGAGTGACAAGGATCTCTCCTTCTGATACTAGGCCAGGAGGAGAAAACTCAGCAGGAACACTCCCGAAATTCAGAAAATGGGAAACCTCAGAGGAAGGATGACTAGGAAGCTGAGAATAAGACAATGGAGTTCTCACAGAAGGGGAAGGCGCATTACCTGTTTCGGCGATGGAAACTTCTTTTGCAGAGCTCTTTCCCTTTCTGAACCCTGCTTTCGAGTCAACTCCTAGTGTAGCTAAAGGCAAGTGTGGATTAGACCTCGTGTGTCTACCTCTCGAAGCCACAGTTGATAGAACAGGTTCTCCCCAGCAGAGTCATCACAGTGGAGTCGCCAGGTGCACAGTAGCAATATTCAAGTTTTGATATCTGATGCACCTTTAGAATCATTTTAATATTTTTCGTTCAATCCCAAGGAATATATTCAACTTCGTCCCCGGCAACGGCGACGAAAGTCACTCCTGGATTGCTTGTAGGAGCAGAGCCCGACGGCCATCAGTTTTAATGTCATGATTTGTTTGAAGGGGTGATCAACTAGAAGCAAACTCGGAATAGCGGTCTCAACTCAGAAACTAGGCCAGGCATGCATGAACGAGTGAGGTCTTGATAAACTTCAAACAGTGAGTTGCAATAAAGGGTGAGTAGGAGGAAGACTTCATGAGAAGGGTGCAAGGGTCTGCTGTAGGCATTAGGCTTCTAACAGACTGAAGGAGAAAGCATTCGAACACAAAGTCTCTTTATATTCAAACACACAAAACCAGAGAATACAAAGATGTCATGACAAATCCTTTATCATAACATAAATGCAACAATCCACGTGAATCATTCAACTATGAACTCTCCAGCATGAGATGAAGAATAGATTGAAAAGGAGGAACTGTTTGTTATAAACCAAGAAATCTCAAACATAGAGGCATAACTAGGAAACCAGAGTATTTGCTGAAACTTTACAGTCAGGAGCTTAGCTCTACCATCGATGGATACCAAAATGGAAAAAATGCCTACATATACTCAAAACAATAACAACAGCAAAATCAAGACACTGCATTGAAGGCTTTGCATCTGCATGTCTTTCTGACAGTCAACCTCTGAAAGATTGTGCAACTTATGTCAGACGCAATCTGACTCCTTGACAGTTCCAACGGCGAATCGACGTGCCTTAAAATCATGGCCGTGCTTTCCCATTATGGAAGAGGCGATATCTAACCACCACCAACTGCTTCAATAACTGATTCATCGGGATTGAGGACAGCCCAACCATCTCGGCACCTCCAGGACGTGGAGGACTTCATACGTCGCCACCTGGAATAACTGACTGGCCTAAAGGGTATGCGTGGAGGCCAACAAGGAAGGTGGGGGTATAGGAATGGAGTGATGGGGCCAAAACTGTGAGGACGCGGAAGAAGTAGCGAGGCGTGGGAAGGGTTACAAGGTGGGGGACACATGGCAAAAGACGATGAGCAGAGGAAGCAGGAGAGCAGATGTGATGGACACCTTTTGGTGGGAGGCTGACATGGAGGGAAGGAGACACGGGGTAGAAGGTGTGTGGATGATGAGAAGGAAGGAAGGCTACACGGACCATAGAGAGGAGGTGGATGGATGACACACAGCAACAGCAGAGAGGTGGGAAGGAGGATGACGTGACGGGAGAAGGGCCCACGCGGGTTAAAGGCAGGGTAGCTGAGAAGGGTGAGGCTGCGTGAGTGTCGTTGATCCGGGCGCTATGATCTCGGCCGTCAGAAAGCTGTGTCCACGATTCTGGAGCCCCCCCCCTCTGCTTAAAGGTAGAAAGGTGGGGGGGGGTCTGGAATCACCTTTATCGTCGTTGATCCGAGCGTGCTAATCTAGACCATTGGATAGGTGCGCCCCCAATTCCGGACCCCCCCCCCGCTTAAAGGTAGAAAGGAAAGGGGGGTCTGGAATCCAACGTGTGCCATTGATACGGGCGCGTGAATCCCAGCCGCTCAGACTTGCTCGCGACTTATTTTGGGCGCATTACCATCTAAAAATTTGGACAAGTGGGTTTTTACCCCTTCTTTTGTGTTCTAGCCCCACTTACAAGAAATATCGCTAACAGATACATATGGCGAGGTTGAAAAGGGAACAAGAGGATACAAGGTAGCTTCCATCTAGAGTGGCACAGTGTGCCTAGAAAGTCAACTGATAGATGGAATTTAGTCGGGAAGAACCGACATACGCAGGTCACCAGCTTTGTCATTGATCTCGCAGGGAAGTGTGCAGAAGGCCTACAAATGAATTGGGTGAAGTACCTAGTTAACCAGTTGGAAATAGATTGTCGAGAAGCATAGGATCAGGGTTATGAATTTCATGTCAACTGGCTCCTGGTCCTCATTACATTTGTTTCCTGGGAGATGCTAGAAGGAGTGACCTTCCTAGACATCGAGCCATTTGAAACACTTGCCACGAAATTTGCTACCCTGTGGTATTCAACTGATATGAACAAACAGTGGGAGTCAAATGTTGTGTTTCATACATACTTCCTCCAACTAAAGCGAGCCATCGAAGCCAAGCCTCGCATGAATCTGAACACATTACAAAGGTTCCAACCCCTGATGAAGTTCAGCACATATCAACACTTCATCTACATTACAACACGCGTAGATGAACATAAAGAGAAGATGCAGTCATATTATAAAATTTCGTAAGAAGACCTTGAGGAGATCACTAAGGAATTTTCCACTGACCTCCTTATCCCCACTAAATCGGTAGAGATATCTAATCTTGAAAGACTAGAGGACACTCATAAAGAATAGAATACACCCAAGAAGACTGAAGAGGTCCAAAATTTAAGCAACACCTCAAGAAAGACTCCTTCAGTGGCACCTGATCGAGGGGGTGATGACAAAGTAGAAGATGAACAGAACCCTAGTAAGTAACACCACCCAGAGACAAGCTTGACCCCTTGAAGAAGAGGAAGGTTCCCCCTCTGAAACCTTCTTCTTGGAAGAAATCAAAATCCACCATGACCAAGATGCAAACTGTCCTCACCTCTGATGACTTTGAATTCATCATAGAATCCCTGAATGATGCTTCACTGGAAATAGCAAAGAAACAAGAATCCAAGCAGGAAGAAATGTATGAAAGAATTGAAGTCGAACTCTAAGGGGTACAATAGGCCTTTCAGTCCAGTCACACAGTCTCCACTATGCCCCGCCATCAGGAAAACTAGAGTTGGGAGATGAGCCATCCCAACTCCACTAACTAGATGATATAGTCGAAGCTTGCCTTCGATGAGAACAAGAAGAAACCGAACAAGCCACCCAGGCCTTGAAGCAAGTGCAAGGAGTACTTGTAGAGCAACACTGAGCTGTAGAAAAGGAAAAAAAATCTCTCCAAGCAAAGTTAGATGAAGAAAAATAACAGATACAATAAGGAAAAGAATAGTTGATCGTGAAGCAACTCGAAGTGAAAGAAGTGGTCGGAAAATAAATTCTCTCTGTGACATTCGTAGAAATAAATATAGAGGATCGAGTCACATGGAAAGTAGAGCATCTCACAGAAGCTATCCAGCAGCTACAACAACACACATGAGACTTAGAGCTCTGCGCAGTTCCTGAGACTCCACGGGATGTAAGGGATCAAAGAGAAGCAACTGCTCGAAGTGCAATTGAGAGAATAAAATCCCTTGCTATGGAATGTAAGAAACTTACTAATTGTAGTGCCCAGACCTATGAGACGCTCACCGAGAATCCATAATTGAAGGCACTAGAGTTGCATCTCCAAGATGCAAAGTATCAAGCCAAAACGATACAAGCGCAGCTGAAGCCCCTGTCAGCAGTGGAAAGAATGAAGCAATCCCAAGAGAAACGCACCACCCAACAATAGATCCACACTTTCCAGAGTAGAGTTATGGAAGTAACTCAAATAATCCAACCTGTACAAGATAAGGCTTACCAATTGTTCATAGAGGTCAAAGGCCAAGGAGTAGAATTGGAGCAGGTTGTCACTGTAGTTGAACAATGCCCAGCGGGACCTATGAACGAGGTAGTCATCCAAGAGTTTGTTAAATAGGAGGTCATAGCACAACATCAGGTTGACAAATCTTGAGCCATGCTCGAGGAATTTGAGGCAGAACTACCTAGATCAGAGTGACTCAAGATGAGTCACGGGTGAGTGTTGGGGCCCTGTTGGCCCTTGACCAAGTTTTGGGAGATCCTTGGTCAAGCTTGACCTATTTTGGAACTTCGACGTCCTGTCGAAGGAGGAGCACAAGACAAAGAAGAGATCGCGGGGTCTAGGCCCCCTTTTGGGTCTTTTTTGGGATTTGGGATTATGTAACGGGTATGGGATGTCATCCCATGTGTTTACCCATGTTTAGGCCTATTTTTTAAAGTATAAATAGATGTATAGGCAATATAAGGAGGGGGATGTATGTATGTAGATATCTATGTGATATTGGGCTAAGTGCTAAGTACAGATTGTATATGCTTTGTGCATATTGTGTGAGACTTGAAAAGCTACATGAAAGTAATTGTAAGAAGGCTTGGTGTTGTACCCTAGCTCGAAGAAGGAGGCTATAGCGGAGTGCGCACAGATCTCTTGTCTTCTGTAGAGTAGGATTTTGATGCTATGTGCCTGTAAGAAGCTTGACAAAGATAATAAATAAGAATATTTGGTGGACGTAGCCCCAGGGTGGGGGTGAACCACGTATATGTCGTGTTTCTCTACTTTGTGCGATGTCTTGATGTGTTTATGTATTTACTTGTAAGTGTTTTGATGCAGATAGATAGATTTGCTTATGATTTTTGTTAATAATGTATATGTATGTTATATCTAAACTATGTCAACTTGCTTAGTGCTTAAATATATTAGATCTGTTCTATCTCTTTATGCTAAGTGCTTGGATACATTAGATCTGAATGAATGTTTTGATGCTTTGTTTTATCTGCGGAGTAAATACTAAGTTGAATGTTGATGAAATGTAGTTGCTAAGTGCTCTGTTAAATCATAGATCTGTGTCCCAGCTAAGGTTGTAGACACCTGAGTCCTGCAACCACCCCTGCCTCTACCTTGGGTGAGACTTCATCTGCTTCGCAAGTGTTTCCAAAAGGGCCAGTAGTTAGGGTTTTTTTGGTGTGTTGTTGTAGTATTGAACTCTGGTACTACCCCTGTGCCAACATAGGACTACAACAGGTTCACATATGAGAAACACTTATTCACCACAAAAATAACTGAGCTTTAGGAAGATACTGGCATGGCACTCATGACGTGCAAGGATATGGAGCAGTGGTACGAAAAAGTGCAGTAAGCCATGAAGAGAGTCGACTACATTAGCGAAGTCCAATAGGGCCAATATAAAGAAGAACATGACATTCGGGTGTTGAATGAAAGCAGTCTTGATTGCATAAATAAGTCAGCCAAGTATTGGGAAAAAATGTCTCGGGAACCACACCGAGAAATTCAAGAGAAATGGGCTAAGTGTGAGAAACACTGGAGTAAGATCAATCGGGTAATGAAGAACATCAGACTACCCGAGTTTGACATGTCCGACAACTTTACCAACTTGCACGACATAGTCGAATTGCACACCAAGAAAGATTCTTCATGGGCCGAAAGACTAGAAAAGGTGACCCACACAGCGCCAGGATAGGTGCAACAATTTAT
Source organism: Picea glauca (assembly GCA_000966675.3). Classification (NCBI taxonomy): domain Eukaryota; kingdom Viridiplantae; phylum Streptophyta; class Pinopsida; order Pinales; family Pinaceae; genus Picea; species Picea glauca. The sequence continues at coordinate 722,901 of JZKD02S1562778.1, forward strand.
GGAAAACCCGATCAGATCTCGGTCTATACTGCAACAATTAAGTGCCAGTCTAATCAAGTATCAGGTGCATGTGATAGAGATCAGAGAAATTTACGCAGTCCCGATGGAACAACACAGGTTCCCATACGCCAAAACCTGTGAGGAGTTGTTCATCAGTTGGTCGGAGTATGAGAAAATTCACCCTTTCAAAGTGATATCTTAAGATGACTGTTAGAAAATTGTTAAGATATAACACCACGTGGAGAGTGTTTTTTTTCGTAACTGCACTTTAGCCATTATTTTTAGTTATTTTTATGTTATAAATAAGAGCATCGACCGATTAGTCAAGGGTCGATGGTTTTTGCAAGAAACTCTCATTTATGGTTTGTTAATAATTATTTTGGAGCTACCTTTAATTGAGAAGTCCTTCTAGACTAGAGACAAGTTATATTTTCATCAAATGCATGTATGATTGGGCGTGGACAAGAACTATTTCCTATCTTGTCTCATGAATGGATGATGTAACAAGTAAGAGCTATTCAACCTATTGTTAAGTTATCTGATGCAATGTTTTGCAGTTCTTTTCTATAATGATGAAGATGAATCATTGTGTTATTATGTGATGGATATTTAGAGTAGGTGAATTATTTTACTTACCATTATTTATCGCATATGTGTTTTTTTTCTGATAATTAAGTATCTCAGACAGTAATTGGATGCTCACATGGTTAACATATTAGTACTAGGCCTATGGTATAAAAGTATCGTCTGCATGCTTGAGTAGCGGGTTATCCCAAGCTTAGCCTCTTCTCTAGTAGTTAAAACCTTTTTCCTATTTTGTTGTCAAGTTGGTTTATACCAGATTCCATCTTATATCGGTCCTACCTAAGAGGAAAATACAAAAAGACAAATTCTAAACTGAAGGAGACGCCTTCACAAGAAAATGAAAATCCTATCGATTAATAGGCCGGATCACAATACCTGGAGAACCATTCCACTATTAAAAGTTGTAGACTTTAATTGGGCCTCGGTGATGGGTTTGGTTCTTGCTATTGAATTTAAGAGATTTAGGACCCATCAACAGGTTGAACACTTGAAGAATCCATCGATCATGAGACATTGATGTATTCTCAATTGTCGATGGCGAGAGAACCTTCCACTGATGACTGGAAGCCTCTAGGTACTCATAGGAATCTAGGCCTTGTTTCTAGAATACATGAGTTGAAGTCGATGGAAGGAGACCCATTGAAAGGAGAGAATTAAGGAATCTCTCATCAGTCAGTACGAGGTACAAAGAAATAGCTTGATTATTTGGAGGAAATCACATGAAGAACATGTTCATGAACCAATGAACTTGTGCATCTTTCACATGCACTAGATGCAAGCAGTTCATGAAAAATATCCTTTGAATAGAAGCCAATAAGGAAAACTGATGAAAAAGGCGAGGAAAACACCAATAATTCTAATGGAATCCAAGACACTACATGAATCCCAATGTGTGAATATATTTCTTTCCGTCGAACACAAGGGAAACCCCTAGTCAACAAACAACAAGGAGATGTTGACTATTGGGTTCAAGGTTACCTACCCATAAGGAAAGTAGGACCAGGGTGCACGATAGGAAAACAACTTCATGTACGTTTGAGACACACTGTGGGTATGACCGACATGCAAAGTTAAGAGTTTTGAGAAATGGCCGAAATAGTCTTATAGAAATCCTTTGAACAAGAGCATGAGACATATGGAAGACTCTAGCAGCATAGACTCAATGATGAAACTTTGTGATGCATGAGGCACCAATCAAAATCTCCATAGGGGCTGGAAGAGTAACTAGTCGGAGGAGTAAACTCTAAGTAATGAGCTCAAATTCCTAAGTTTATTCTAAACCCAAACTTTGGGTGACAAGTGGACTCAATTTTTTTTTCTCTATTCAAAGGCGACATGATTGCTGCCAACATGAGGTAATACTATTTTCCCGTCCGTCATTTTTTTGTTTTTTCATGGACAAATGAATGCTATGATATAGAGGAAGAAACAAGTGTCACGAGTAAGCAACTAATTCCAGTAGTGGAACATACCTATTCTCAATGCAAGGAGGTTCATGCGGGATATGGACACTCGAAGGAATGTTTCCTCATACGGTAAAGGGTGTCAAGCTGTAAAGGATATAAACAAGGCTCTGCTTGGATGATGATGCAAACTGCCGAGATAATAGGATTATAATGCAAAAGTGGGAATCAACAATAGGCTCAATACTACAAGCAAGAGGATGAGATGCAATTACAACTTCACTCCAAAGAATGTCCATTTTCATAAATTTAGTCTACTTGGTCTGAAAAAGGGTTAATCTTACACCAAATAGATGTCCTTTCAGATCCAATTAACGAGTGTGAAAGAGACAAGTTCACTCAACAATCTTTTCACTTTTTGAGAGATTTGGAAAATATCTTAAACAAGACTCAGGGATGTTTTCTTAAGAAACATATCATGGGGAGGCCAGGTTTCCCGTGCAGGACTTCTGTAGAAAGTCGACAACTCACAGATAGCTGACATAAGCTTGGGAAAACCTAAAGCTTTCCAAGTTGAGGAGGATAAAATACTTTCAGAGGTTACCTTATCTACAATATATCAAATAATTCCCCTTATCTGGAAGGGTGTATAGGAAGGAATTTGAGGCTCTACAAGATCATTCCAATCAAAGGGAACCACCCTAGGACTTAGAGGGAGTGTACTCGAAGAGAGTGGAATGTGCCCTTGTTCAAAAGGTAAAGGACTAGAAATTATAAGGGCATGGTTGAAAGAATCATCAACCCCCAAAAGAAGAGTGGGAATGTGATCCAGATGGATGTCAGTGTCCTCCCACCTATTCCAACTGGCTCATTTTGGCAGTTTTTCAATTTGGCAATTTGTTTCCTAGTTTTCAGGTCCCTGACTTATGGAGCCATTTTGAGGCTCTAAACAATGTTTTTAGGGCTCACCACAGCTGAAAATGACCTTTCCAATGGGATATCGTGCATCTAAAACAAATATTGTATGAAAAAGTTACGACATCGATAATTTGATGTACTAACTTACCCAAACGGGGCCCACATGACTTTTGGTGCTTCATCTCTTAGGGTTAGGTTTTTTGGATGTCTAGGGTTTTTGGCATTCTTATTTATTGTAAAATGACCTTCAGAGCCTCATTTTAATCATCTTCTGGTGAATGAGCATAGCCTTCACATCTCTTCTCAAAGATAAGCCACCACCATTCTAGCAAGCTTATTTTCAACTGCATTTTACAGTTTCAACTTATTTCCTTATTGAATAGAAAACTAGTTTTATTGTATCTCTGTTATTTTGTGTTAAGAATATTTTATAATATGTATTCATTTCATTCTGCTCATAAAATATGTATCAGTGGTATCAGAGTGGTCTTCTCCTTGTATTATCAATGCATGTCCCCAATGAGGTTAGGGTATAAAGAATTGGGTCTCGAGCTTATTTCTCTTGAGGAAAAAATCTCTCGCACAGCCCTAACAACCTCTCATAGCAGGAGAAAATAAAGATGATGAGACATGAGATCCTTTCAAAATGTTTCTTGAGGAAGAAATCACGCAACAGAGGAATAAGATGATGGATATTTTTGAGCATATTCTTCGATGTCTACCAACATGCGATGCATCATCCTCAAGCGGAGGCGTCGCCCCCTTCAAGGTACAACTCAACTTCAATATTCCTATATTTGAAGGTCAAATAGACACATATTTTGTAGATAAGTGTTTGAATCTACTAAACGGGTATTTTTTTGTCCATAACTTTTCAAATAGAGAACAAATTACTTTTTCGGTCCTCAAATTCGTTCCCCATGTCAAAGATTGGTGGGAAACTTTCTGTGAGAAAAATGAAACAGAGGAACCCTCATTATTTACAATTGTGACCACCTGGAAATCCTTTAGGGATGATATTAAGGAACAATACTACCCCGTCAGAACTTATGACGACTTGTATACCAAATGGACCACACTGTGGCAAGAAAGAGACCAAGCAGTGCTAGATTTCACAAATATCTTCCATACCCTGTGCACCAAGATGGGTATCAAAGATTTAGAGAGACATTTGGTGCTCAAGTATTGCGGTTCTCTACATAGATACATCCAAAGTGAAATGGATTTTTTTGACATCTAGTCCTTAGGTGCGGCCTATCTATATGCTATCAAAATCAAGAAGAAGCTCAAACAAAAGACAATTTGGGTCTACGAACCCCTCCTAGCAAAAACCAGAAAAGTGCGTCCCCAACCTACAGAATACAGGCCAGATAAAATATGGATAGTATCAGGACAACCAATCCAAGCCGCAAGAAAGGAAGGACACCAAAAATACAAAGAAGGATACTGGGAAGTGGTACAACTTCCATAAGATCCCTTGGCATAACACTGCTAATTGTCACTCAAAGTAGTCATTGGTGGCCGAAGTGAAAGCCTCTGAATCAGATGCGGGTTCTGACTCTGAGTCAAGATCAAAAAGGGGAAGACAGATCATTGACGCGGAACCCAGTGCCATGTTTTCTACCACCAAGCTCCAACCTGGTGAGCTAGACGAGATAGAACAAGGTGAGCACCTTTTACATTCATATATGTGGGTAAAATGTACCCCGCTACACTTCATCATTGATAGCAGTAGCCATAAGAACCTCATTTTAGTAGAGGTCGTCAAGCGACTGGCCCTGCTAACAACACCACACCCACAACCCTACACCATTGGATGGCTCCCCAAGGAAGCGATCTTCACGTCAACCGACAGTGTCGACAATCGTATGACATCAAGGCCTTCAAAGATGAGGTATTTTCTAATGTTTCTCCTCTCGAAGTTTGTAATTTTATTTTGGGCCAACCTTATTTATGTAAACATCATGTTGTATATGAGTCTAGGCCTCGTAGTGTTATTATTACTTTGAACAGGAAATTGTATAGGATACCTGAGGCAGTCCCTCCTACTACTATTTCCTTGATCTCTGCCAAGCAATGTAGGAAGGTCATCTCTCAGACCGGGAAATTTTTCTTCTTCATGATTCTCTCTCAGAGTAAGTGAAATATCACAACCACATCAGATCTCCATGACCAATCTCTCCACACAACATAAGCAAGTGGATAAGGTCGTGGAAGAATACTCAAATATCTTCTCCTCTCCTACCGGGGTACCTCTTCACTGTCAGGTCAAGCATACAATCCTTCTGACCCCAGGCACACCGCTACCCGATGGGCCGGCCTACCTCCTCTCTCTATTAGAAAACAAGTATATCAAGAGGCAGATCCAAGAACTACCCCACAAGGGGCACATCCATCCCAACTCATCACCTTTTTGGATCCCAATCGTACTGGTGCAGAATAAATATGGGACCTGATGACTCTACATTGATTACCAGACCCTGAATAAAATCACTGTTCGGAATTGGTACCCGATTCCCAAAATAGATGACCTCCTTGATTAGATCACAGGGGCTAGACACTTCGTCAATATTTATCTAAAGTTTGGATACCACTAGGTCCCAATAGAACATATAGATGTATGGAAGACCACCTTCAAGTCAAAAGAAGGTCTTCTTGAATGGTTGGTCATGCCCTTTGGTTTGACAAATGCTCCAACAAATTTTATGAGGATGATGGCCAATATCCTGTGACCTTTCACCAGTACTTTTCTAGTGGTGTTTCTCGATGACATCCTCATCTAAAACAAGACTTGGGAAGCACACTTGCGGCATATTCAATAGGTTCTACACACCCTCCAACAACGCAAACTATATGAAAACTTGGAAAAGTGATTGTTTGGCATGGACATGGTACATTACTTAGGATACATCATTTATCAACATGGTGTGCATGTGGATCTAGCCAAGATACAGGTCATCCATGAATGACCAGCCCCAACCACACTCACTAAGATTTGAAGCTTCTTGGGCCTCGCCAATTTCTGTCACAGGTTTGTGTTGGGATTCTCTCATATCGCATGGGCCCTCAGCCAAGTAACTAGGGGTGGTAATAAGGAAACCTTTGTGTGGGGCATGTCCCAACAATAAGCCTTCAATGACTTGAAGCAACATTTTTGTTCATCCCCATTACTTTCATTACCGAACCCGCAACATCCCTTTGAGATCAAGACAAATGATTTAGACTATGTTGTGGGCATCGTTCTCACTCAATACGGCCACCCCGTGGCTTATCATAGTGGGAAACTATCATATGTTGTCTGTAAGTACCCTACTTATGACAAAGAAATATACTCCATTGTGCAATCCTGCCTCCAATGGAGACATTACATTCTTGGGAAGGAGAGAATCATCCACAGTGATCACAAGCCACTATAGTTCATGCAGACCCAAGGCAAATTGGAGAATGTCCACCATAAGAAGTGGTCCACATACTTATAACAGTTCCACCTCAACATCAAATATAAAACAGGAACTACAAACTGAGTTGTTAGTTTCCTCATCCGACCTCCAGTCGATACACTCACCATGGTGCTAGACTCTTGTGGACATGAGCCCTCTAGATGGACCCACCTCTATGAGATAGACCTTGGCTTCTCCACCACCTACAAAATGTTGGGATAAAACTCAGTGGTCACTAATTTCCATCTTTAGGATGGGTTGTTGTGTCGTCTGGGACATCTCTATGTTCCATCAAGCAAGCGCATGAAGCTAATTTTGGAATCTCACTACAGTTGGGTGGCATGACACTTTGCATTGAAAATACAGTGGAAGTGTTGTAGAAACATTTATACTGGCTGAAACTTTGACAAGATGTCGAAAAGTATATCAGATCCTGCACCACCTGTGCTATTGCCAAACTGACCACTAAGAAACAGGGCATGTACACCCCTATGCCTACTCCTGACAAGCCTTTGGAATTCATATCAATGGACTACAGGTTGGGCCTCCTGTCCACCGAGAGGGGCAATGACTGTGTTTTTGTAGTTGTTGATTTCTTTTTTAAGATGGAAATTCTGGCCACCTGCAAGAAGAACATCACTACAGAGGCCACTACCAAGATATTCTTTGAACGCGTCTGGGTAAAATTTGGGATCCCACAAAACATTGTCTCATATCGGGACAATCGGTTCCTCAACAAATTCTAGTTGAGCCTCTCATCACTGTTGTATACCAAGCTCACCAAATCCACTGCGTTCCACCCCCAAACAGATGGCCAAATTGAGGTCATCAATTGGATGATCGTACATATCCTGCGCATGTACAATTCCAAGCACCCCCACACATGGGATGAGAATATTCCCTATGTCCAACATAGCTACAACTGAGCTCTGCATAGATCAACTGGCCACAACCCATTTCAGGTAGAGTTTGGATTCCAACCATTGGGCCCCATGGATGTTGCACTACCCCTAGTGACCACCTCGGCTGAATCGTCTCCTACTCCACTAGAAGCTGACAAAGATACCTAGTTCATTGAGTAGATCCATCACATCTGCCAACAGGTTCAGGATATTTTATAGAAGTCCAATGCCAAGTACAAGAAATTCCATGATCAACATTGGGTGCCACATAATTTTCAGGTGGGTGACAAATTTTGGTTGCACTTGAAGAAAGAATGCCTTATAGGGACCCATTGAAATCTTCTTCCAATCTAGTACGGGCCATATACCATCACCAAGGCTATGGGTTACAAGATTTTGCACTCAATATTCCCCATTTTCTTGGCCTGCAACCAGTCTTCAACGTGCCTCTGCTTTGACCATATTTCCCACCATTATTGGACACCTCAGAGATAACAAAGAAGTTGACACCAACATAGCTCAACCCTAACTGCATGAAATATGCATCCAATGATTAGACTGTGGACACACAGATCAAAAGCACCTGACAACAAAGGATCCAACTTTATTGAGTTGTCAAAGTAGGGCAGCTCCTGCACCAAGGCAAGTGGCTCACCAAGGGCCAAATTCAGTAGACATTTCCTCATCTGATGGGGGAACTCAATGCAATGGAGACCATTTCTTCCTAAGGGGGGAGGATTGATCCATATGGATGTCAGTGTCTTCCTACCTATTCCAACTGGTTCATTTTGGCAGTTTGTTTCCTAGTTTTTGGGTCCCTAACTTGTGGGGTGGTTTTGAGGCCCTATATAGCATTTTTAGGGCTCTCCATAGTAAAACATGACCTTACATAGATAACAACAAAATTTTTAGTCCTTGGATATACCTTTCCAATGGGATATCGTGCACCTAAAAAGAATATCGCATAAAAACTTTACGACCCAAAGAAGTTGATGTACTAACTTATCCAAGTGGGGCCCACATGACTTTTGGCACTTCATCTCCTAGGGTTAGGTTTTTTGGATGTACAGGGTTTTTAAAATTCTTGTTTATTGTAAAAATTTCTTCAAAGCCTCATTGTAATCATCTTCTAGAGAATGAGTGCAACTGTCACATCTCTTCTTAGAGATAAGCTGCCACCATTCGAACAAGCTTGTTTTCCACTGCATTTTATAGTTTCATCTTATTTCCTTATTGAATAGAAAATGAATTTTACTGTATCTCTATTATTATGTGTTAAGAATATTTTAATAATTTGTATTCATTTCATTTTGCTCATAAAATCCAGATCATATTGACCAAAGATTGCATCGACAATGTCACTTCCTTAAACTTGTCACTCTCCAAGAGAAAAGAGGGATCGACCGAAGATTCCATCGACACGACCACTTATTCAACCGTTGGTTGAATAGGATGTGAGACAAAAAAATTCAAGAGACAAATCACCCCCAAAAATAGGCATGGTGTTGACCAAATATTGCATCAAAACAACCAATGTATCAACCAAAGAAGGATTAGAATGTTGGGAAACAAAAGAGGACTCATAACCCGAAGGGCCCCCAGGAAAGGACCACGCTTCTTTTACCACAACAGTAGCAGGTCACAAATGAGTAAGGTGATCTCCTTTGCAGAGTCTACAAAAGAAATTTGGTTTACATATTATATGTCTAGGCTTCTCAGTCGTATGAATTCCCCCAGGATGACTTGCAGTGGTTGGTGACATGCTCTCAGCATTACTTGTATATTCTAGTAGAAAATATACAACATGACTTGCAGAGGTTGGTGATGAATTCCCAACATGACTAGTAGAGGTTGGTGAAAAACCTTCAACATGACTAGCAGAGGTTGATGATGAATCCCCAACATGACTAATAAAGGTTGGTGATGGATGTGGAGTGTGACTAGAAGTGACTATATTTGTGCCCCCAACATTACTTGTAGTGATTGGTTGATGGTCTTCAACATGACTTGCATAGGTTGTCGACCAATCTCCAACATGAGTTGTAGAGGTTGTCGACCAATCTCCAACATGACTAGCAGAGGTTGGTGATATAATTGTAGTATGAATTGTAGTGAATGGACTAGTGTAGGTTGGTTGCGACATTTGATACCAAGGTTCCGGAAAAGACTAGTTTTGAGAAATTGTAGGCCAAGAAGGGTTCTAGTATACACCATGGCCCTTACCAATAGGAAATTATACTTCTACAAACAGATTCATAAAGGTTTGTAAGGGAATCATCACCGAGGAAGCCTCTTGTGAAGAGAAAGTGACATGACAAGGGTTACTCAGGTGAGGATATATGTCTCCCCCAAATAAAGGAACTTGTTGAAGGGGGTTTCCCATACTATAAAATTGACTCCCCCCAGATGAAACACTAGAGGACAGACGAAGGTTCTCCATGGGAAAAGCATTCATAGCAACCGACATAGAAGAAGACAGATATATGGATGGGATGTAATAAGTAGAATGACCACCCATTTGAGCAGTTACTTCTGGGAAAGTGAAGCTAGGCTTGGATCCATAGGAAGGAAGATTCCAATCTCCTTTCGTAAGAGTTGGTTGAGGGATATGAATCCCACCAAATGAAAAAGGATAATAAGGAGGCATCATGCCTCGAGACCCAAAACTAGGATTCACATAAGGCAATGAGATAGAGGATGGAAAGTGTGAAGGCATGTCTAGCATACCATGAGAAAAATGATTAGAGGCCCAAGGTACTAGTTGAGTATCATGATTCGACGTACCACTCAAAAATAAAAAAGGATTCATCCTCATGGAATGATAAAATAGCATGGGCTATGTAAAGATAACTAAGGGAGTCATGGGGGCTCCACTAACCATAGAAATGAAAACTCATGACACAATACAAAATCCTAAGGCCAACTAATAGTCAAAGATAACACCAAAGTAAATAAAAAATGCCAATGCACACAAACAAGATATAGTGGCTAAAAAGGGGCCTCCATCCCTAAAGTAGGTATGCCTCACCCAAGAGGGGTGAGAATCCCTTCAAAATATTGGAGGTATCAAAATCAGTTATAAGGGACCTCATGGGATTAACAACGCAATCAGTCAGATCCCCCCGGAGAGGTAATCCTCCATAAAGGTTGTGTGTTTTCTGACCCTTATCTGACTCAGGGTACCTACAAAATAACCCCTACAAGTATCCTATGGGACTACCTACGTCAAGAAACTAAGCCACAACAATATAACCAATGCACAGGAGAACATTCGTAAGTCTGTTCCACCATATGGGCATAGTAACAAAGGCCAAAATATCAAAAGCACCGCAGTCCACCTCTCACAGAGGTAAAGGTACTATCAAGACCCCCATATATGAATAGATCCCCATAAATATCTTTGATGCTAAGAAGGTATTGGAGGGATATCTCCTTAACCAACATCGAGCTACCTTGTACTTAACTCCATTGTGAGCGAAGCCTCCCGATGTCACCAATTATACAATGAATTTCACCACTCCCTTAGTTAGACACATATGTTGAGTTTAATAGACTTGGAGAAGTTTACTCACAAAATCCTATTCCAAGGTTCTAAATCTTAAACTAGTTTGTGCACCCTAAAAAAATAAAATCGTTTCTAATCAATTTTAGATTTATCAGTGTTACTTTTAGTAGCTTTGTTTACTCAAAAGATGTGGTCGTGAAACTGATGATGTTATGACTTGACAAGTAAAAGAAATGAATATGAATATAATGCAAAGTCCTAACTTCAATTCTCAATAAATGATAAGCTTTTTAAAATGCAATTTTCAATTCAACTCTACGATTTCAAATAAGATTCAATCTTTCTCTACATGTATCAAGATCAATAATAAGAACCCAAAAGATCAAATTCCATAATGCAAAATGTATATTTTTGTATTTTAAATATAAAGGAAATGAAAATGCAAATATTGAACAACAACTTGATATATAAACCCTACTGTAAGAAAAAGAGACAAACCAAGCAGGATATCAAGAAGCAAACACCCAACCCAAGATGCAAGGACAACCAATGAAAAATATGATGATAAAGAAAAACCACCCAAAAATTCAACCAAATAAATGTTTCCTATCACTCTACAGGTAAACATAAAAAACCCAAGAAGACTCAGTAACCATCAAAACTTACCCAACAAACATCAAACTCAACAATCAAGAAAACAAGGATGATGTACACGACTATTCAGGAAAACAAAGATCCAAGAAGACTCAACAACCATCAAAACTTACCCACCAAACATAAAAATCAACCATCAAGAAAATAATGATGATGTATGTGATTGTTTAGGAGAAAATTGTGTATATACGCTCCCTACAGAACGACAACTTGTGTGTGTACGCATCTGTGAAGTGAAAAATTATGTATATGTATTGAAACACTGTCAAGTTAAGGAAAATTCCAAGAAATGCAGACTCAAAATGAAAATAGGCTATCAAGCAATAAAAAGACAAGAAAATCAAGATAACTGAGAGCAATCAAAGGAGAAAAACACTGCAAACCCCAAAAATAAGATTCACTCCCCAATATGGTTTCCAATTATGTTATGAGTAAAATCACTCTATTCCATGGGATAAACCACAACAAACGGAAATGACTGCAGAAATTAACTCTAATCTCAAGTATGCTATATAAAAAAAACATTATAACAACCATAAATCTAACATTCTATAAAGTCCATCGTTGAGCACTTGACCCAAAGCTATATACCTACAACTTGTCCTCAACAACCATGATACACAAGCATATGGTGATAATATATAAATTTAGCACACATAAAAGAATAATCCATCAATATTCATAACAAATATGCCCATGGAATAACAATTCAAATATTTGTGATACATTAATTGGACAAGAAAAGAGTATTTATATTAAAATGTAATCAACAGAAGTGTATGAATGACAAACCTCTGTGTTGGCATGTTCAGAACTGAGAAACTAAGTTCCTTCGCACTGAGCCTCCACCACTTGAATCCTCCACCAAAGACAAGCTCATATAATATAGACAATGAGGTTCTCCATCAAATAGGGAAGAGATTGGGGGATGAACAATGTGTTCAGATTAGGGGATGTAGACTAAATATGAAGTGAATAATTTTTCCAGAGTAACTTTGCTCTCAAAGTTAAATTATTCTCCTCTTTCCAAAGCTTGGATATGGCCCATTTATAGCCTTCAAATGGAACTGAAGGGATGAGTCGAAACAATTCCAGTATATGGAAGGTCAAGGATCATGGATCCTGTGATGTGACATGGAAAACCAACACCATTTTTTAATTTTGGGAACAAAACCTAATGTACGCATGTTGTAATGGTGCAACCTATGTATACACATGCTATATATATGTTAGGGTGTGTATATGTGGAAACAATATGTTTTTTTATCTCTAGGAATTGTAAAAAGGGACTTCAAGTCTGCATAGGGAAATTGAAAAGGCGTTTTGAGCAAGTTTCATGGGGTGAGGAAAATATTTCTATAACAATTATGAGATCACTTTCACTAGGACCCATATTGGTAAGCTCACAAACATACCTACCCTCTATTTTTTTGGAAAAAGACTCATACCAAAAAATACCTCCATGCCCAATCCCATCACCACCTTGCTAAAAACTTTGATGTTCTTAAGACTCTCATATATAAAACTATTTGTATCTCTACCCCCCAATACCCAAAAGTAGAATGAATCCACTTCACTAATGGCCTCCATTCAAATGGCTACTCTATTTTCCAAATCAACATTTTTTTTCAGGTTGTCTTCCAACCAAAAACCAAGAACTCCCACTATGTTTCTCATTCCCTAAGACATATTTCTCTCCCTTGCATTCATGGAATCATTGATTGAATATCCAAAATCCTAGCTAAAAAAAACATTAAAAATCTCTTCAAGTCCCACAAACCCTAAAAAAAATAAGCATCAAAGATAAGTTTGACCCATTTCTCTCTCAAGGTGTTTACCAAATTCCATGTTCATCTGGAAAATCATATATTGGCTAGACTGACCAATCCATCTAAACTTTGTCTCAAGGAAAATATTTCCCACACCTTTCATAACTACCTAATGAAAATTTTCTATCACCAAGCACTCTCATAATTCTAAGAACTTAATTTTCTTCGACCAAACCAAAACCTTAGCATCTACTATTGGATCATGTTGTCACTGATGCCAATGGTTTGATTGATTGATGTCAAAGGATTGATCTCAAGTGATTAAATGATTAATTGATGTCAATGGATTGATTGATGATTGATGAACAATGTATATGCATTGTCCTTGATGAGAATGATAGATGTCAAGAGGAAACCAATCTATGAATATGGATCAATAAGTTATCATTGATATGATGCATAGATGAATATGGATCAATGTGTTTTCATTGATACCTGATGAAGATGGATTCTTTGATATATGATGCATAGTTTGTTTGATGTAAAGATGACTCATTATTTTCTTGTCATGGTACAAATGGATGAACTCCAAAGTGGTCCCCTTATGGTGAAATCCCTAATGGGAAGATGCTTTGTGGTTGGGTTATGGTTGAGAGAACCCATGTTTGTATGTGGAATAATGAGATGAAGATCAGTTATTTTGTTGGTGAAACTATCCTAGATGGATAGTGCTTGTCATTTCATTTCCGATGGTATGTGGAATGTCACATAACTCCTCACGATTTGAGAGTTATGGCCCTACGAATTTGAAGGACCCCCATATGATGGCTTGAAGCCCCATAAGGTCAAAGAAGTCAAAGTTTCTTAAAAGAAGAAATCATTATTTAAATGATAAATTTAAGTGACAGAGTCAAGAATATTATTTAAATGATTAAGTGAGGTGACAAAATCAAGAAGGAATATTTAAATGATAAAGTAATGGATAACTTTCTATTTATGGAAAGTGGTTAAACCTAAGATAAGGAAAATAGGTTAAGTGACCTAGAAATGGGTTAAGTGACCTAGAGGATGAAAGCATAAATAAGATAGCAATGGTCTCTTGAAAATCATCCTTTTTGTGGATCAATGGAGAGCTTCTTGTGAGATTATCTTTTGGAGTATTGATGGAGAGCTTCTTGTGAGATATTCTTGTGAGATCATCTTTGGTGTGGATCTCTTGAGAATGATTGAAGATCTATTCTGAGAAAGAGAGAATGAGGAGGATTTGATGGACGCATCAAAGTTTCTGTAATATCAGAAATCTTGACGGAAAAATTCTTGGAGCTTCAGAAACCCTAGTTTCTAAGGTTTACATGGGTTGTAATGGGCTAGGGCGCATACATACGGGGGATGTATGAGGACAGGGCACATAAAATGGATAAAATAATGGAGATTTGTGTTTGAGTTGATGACTGATTGTTGAAGACTGAAGCAGGTTCTAGATTTGCATTCTATGGGATCAGATTTGTCACTGAGACACTGGTATGGTTACATTATTTTCTTGATGGATAGTATTGCTTGTTGTGTTGTGAATGCTAAGGGAATTCTTGGTATGGTTTTTGTGATGTGGTTTATATTGGTTTATGGAGTGAGCAGTACTGTTGTGATTCAGTTGTGATATGACTGCTATGGTATACTAGTTTCTTATACATGATTGAGTTAGCATTCATATTGATTGGTTGTGGAGCATGAGTAAGCTATTGGAGAGCTTGGATGTGTTGTGACTAGATGGTGGTCAGTTTGGACAGTGGAAGATAGAAGAAGTTTTTCTTGTAGTTTGAAGAGGATCTGAGTATGTGATGAAAATTGTAAACCCTAATAGCTCAGAAGGCATATGCAGGTTGCTGTATATATTGGCCACGTACATATGCAGGCTGTAGTGATCAAGGGCATGTACGCATGCGGGTTGCACTACTAGTAGGTCGTGTACCTATTGCAGATTGATATCTATTGAGGATTTTTGCCTCATCCTAGTTGGTGCTAAGGGTGTAAGCCGAGTCTTGCATTATAGAGTTGGTGCTCTTGTAGAATTGTACTCTATTCAGTTGTTGCTGAAAAACTCCAAGGATTGTAGTCCGTAATACAAATAAAATTTTACATACATCTTGTGTACTTTCCATTCCTTGTGGTGATGACTTATTGATGATCTATGTTGTTGATATATGGTGCATATATATTTTCACATATAACTGGTTATAAATGACAATAATGAGTAATAAGTGAATGTTTAATGATAACTAATGAGTTTTGTGTAAGAAGGAAGTTTTGGTAAAAATATCCCCATACTCATTCACCCCCCCTCTAAGTGTGGTAGGTGTGTCCAACAATTGGGATCAGAGCAGGCCTTCACTACAAGGCTTAACAATCTTGAAGGAGATCCATAGACACACAAATGGATGATGAAGTTCCAATCCTTGATGAGGAAAAATATTCTACTTGGAGAATAGATATGAGATTACCTTTGAAGACAATGGGAGAAACGATTTAGAAGGAAACCATCAGTGGATCAATTCCTTTGAAGAAAAAGTCAAATTTTTCAGCTCAAAGGGAAGGAAAGAAGAATGATGCATTGGATATCAAGACCATTCTTAGTGGACTCTCAAGCCCTATCAAAGACAACATGGGACAATGCACTTCTGCCAAGGATCTATGGCTAAATCTAGAAGATACATATCAAAGCAAGGAGGAGAAGGAAGATATTGAAGACCACTCCATCAATATTATCAAAGGTAAAGAATCGTCAAAAACCCTTGATTGTATTATTTCAAAAAGCGATCTTGAAAACATTTCAAGTGAAGATAGAACAAAGGAAGATCTCAAAATTATTTCAAATGAAGGTAAAGAATCTCCAAAGACTCTTGATTGCAATGATTCAAAATGTGATGATGTTGAGTTTTTCTCAAGTAAGAAGAATATCTAGAAACAGTTTGTGTAAAGTTTGATGGTAGTTATCCCATAGAAAGAATAGAAGAAAATCTATTAGAAATTCAAAAATAAGTTGAAGAGGGTTTATATAGATATAGCAGTGATCATTATTATACACAATATAACTATCTTTTAGATAACACTAAGAAGTTTCTTAGGAGGAATCAAAGGCACATGTTGAAGTTAAAGGGAATGCTCAAAGAACAAGAAGAGAGAAATAAGACTCAATTAGAAGAAAAGGAAGAAGATATCACAAGACTAAAGAATGAAAAAGAAGATATGAATGTAGATGATGATATTAGCAAAAGTTTTGAAACTATTGTCCATATCAAGACCCAAATTGAAGAAGCCAAAAGGGTAGAGGAACTATTGAAGGATCAAATAAATAAAAAGGAAGAGTCGTGTCATAAGTTAGAAGCTGAAGTTGATGACCTTAGAAACAAGGTAGAAAAGTCAAACAAATTCTTGAATAGCTCACAAATCTTGGATGAGATCTTGGAAAGTCAAATATCACCATATGATAAATCAGGTCTTGGATACAAAAAGGAAGCTACACATGTTGAAGCAAGCACCTCAAAGAAGAATGAGGTAAGTCCATCAAAGAAGGAATACAATGTTGAAAAACAACCATCTACACAAGGCAAAGAAAAATTCAAAAGAACAAAGCAAGGAAGACATCAAGAAGCTATTCTTGGGACACCAAAGCAAAGGTATGAAAGTATTTTTCATGGTAATTTTTATTCATGTAATGGATATGGTCACAAATCTTTTGAATGTAGATCTTATGAAAGGAGATATAATGGAATATTTTATAACACCATGAGGTGTTGGAGATGTGATCAAGTAGGACACATTGTTCTTCACTATAACACCATTAGATGCTACAAATGTATTGGATTTGTCCACAAATCCCAGGAGTGCTGGAACACAAGAATAAATTCCATGATGAGGACCTCAAATAGCATGGCTAGAAGAAGGAATGGATTAAGAAAGGGAGAAATATTTGAAAATATGGATGCTTAGAGCTCCATTTCTAAGGAGTAGGGACATCTACAGAAGTGGGTGAAGAAGACAAAGCAGCCAGATCAGAATGAAAGACTGAAGGGGAGTGTTGTCCCTTGGTTATGGAAGTAAGAGAAGATCAAGGAAGAAAAGGCAAAATGTGAACTGCGCAAAAGAAACAGTAATTGTCACTAGGTCAAAGTGAACAGAAGAGTAGAAAAGGTGGAGCGAAGTAAGAGAAAGAAAATTGTTGGATGAAGAGATCAAGGATGACAGATCAGCAAGGAAGGCGGATCCTGGACAACTCAACAAGAGGAAAAATCCACCATTGGATTCTTTGGAGCACCACACGAAAAGAAAGGAAAGACAGACCGATGAAGCCTTGAAAACATGAGTCAAGTTGACCTAGGGTTTTAGATAGCTATGGTTCTGGTATCTAGAGTTTTGACACTTAGGTCTGAGCCTAAGGCTGTCGATGAGTGATTGTAATGCATTTATAAAGGTCCAAATGACTAGGTATGGGTTGTTGGTAGAGAGAGAGATAAGATTATGTTATGAGGAGAGATTGTTATTGTAAGAACAATATGTATTGTAAGATCTTTAGTTGGGTGTGAAGATCAACCCTGCAGCTGAGTGCACAGGGAGGGGAGAGAAAGAGAGGAGAAGTAAGAAGATATGCTAGCTAAGAGTGAAAACAGGAATTGTATGCTTCATCTTAATATATTATAAAGAACAGTTTTGTGGACGTATCCCTGGAGAGAGGGTGAACCACGTACATATTGTGTTGTGTGTCATTGATGCTCTATTCTTTGTCCTTTGATATACTGTTATTGCATTATTCTATTAGATCTAATAGATAGTTGTGTGGAGTAGGGATAATTCGGTAAACGATATATAAATGTTGTGTTGTTCTTGTATCCGATCCACTTGACATTCCCCTTGGTTGTAGACACCTTTGTCCTGCAAACCCCCCATAGTTGCTTCGGGTGAGACTGCATCTGCCTTGCAGGTGTTGTCGAAAGGGCCAGTAGTTAGGGATTTTTGGTGCACTCTTGGAGCTGAACCCTAGGTCTACCCTTGTTCCAACAAATGGTTCTATTGTCGGGACAAGAATATTCTTTAGGGAATGTCAAGGTGGTTTCCATCGAAGACAAAAATTCAGAAGTGGATAGAAGATTAAGAAAAGGAATTTGTTGAAGCCCAAAACAAGAAACCTAATATTAGTACAGAGGATTGGTTGGAGAGATATATCTTTACTGATATACACAAGATTTTCTTTGAATGAATCCATCAGGAGCTATATGAGTGGTTATATAGGTTAGTAGATACCCAGTTTGAGATCAGATCTAGACCTCCTAAGGTTTGGACGTCAACACTAATCAAGAAGGTTAAGAAAGTCGATAATGCCATATCATGAGAAATAGATCACTGGTTTGATATCACCATTGGAGGGTACATCACCAATTTTTTTGTTGACAGAGTAGAGTCATATAGCCAAGCCGAGAGGTATTTCTTTAAGGGACCCTGAGGAAAATATTTACACTTTCTAAAGTTGAGAATCAAAATTTTATTGCATGAGAAGAACATATTGAAGATAAAGTATTTGGTCAGATTAGGAAATGCTAATGTTCAAGAACTCGGACAACGATAACGACACAGAGATCATACATATGCACAGTGGAAGGATATTCAGAGAAGTTCCTTCGATGAACTTGTTTGAGTGAGATCAAGAACCTATTCTGCAGGAAGAAGGATTCTACAGTGGGGAAGAGGAAGAGCTATTGAGCAAAGAAAAGCCAAGATCCGTTAGACTGAGAGAAGGAAATACTGAAGAACCTCGCCAAGAAGAACCAGAAACTACATGAACTGCACAGACTATTGAAGTAAGTACTATTACTCCTCCTGTTGTTTCAACAACACTAAGCAATCAGAATAGTCAGAGTCACCAGAGTCCTCAGAGTACTATTGCTAGCAATTCAGCATATAGTCAGATAAGAAACCTAGGAAGATCTATGGAAGATGAGATAAGGCTCCCTATATTTAGGGGATATGGATCTGAAGATCCTGATCAGCATTGGTTCCTATGTGAAGCCGTATGGAATATTAAGAATGTCACCAACGAAGCTGTTAAAATAGCTCAGTTCAGTACTACCCTAAGAGATCGTGCACTGAGCTAGTACATGAAGCTTGTCCAAGCACTTTCACAGCCTAAGCCATTGAATGAGATCAAGAATGCGTTGATTGTAGAGTTCAAGAAACCCAAATTGGAGTCACAATGTATTACAGAGCTGAAAGATATCAAGAAGAAGGTAGATGAACCTGTTTGGGAGTTTGATCAGAGGTTTAATACCTTAACAGGTCGATTGACCTTTCAGATCCTAAATGAGAAGAACGGGGAATGGTTCATTGCTTCTCTCTTACAACACATCAGATTTCCTCTGATGAATCATAAGATTGATTCACAGGCTTAGGCATTGGAGATCACCATGAAGCTAGAATTAGCCCATATGGGAGAATCTAGCTTAGGTATGAGTAAAATCTTGAGTCAGCTAACTAGTTTGTCTCTGCAGGTCGAAGATATGAAGAAAGACAAGGGAAAAGATAAAAGAGAAGACATATGGTGTGTTAGATGCAGATCAGAAGGCCATGAAAAGAAACATTGTCCCCTATTCCATGAATACTTGGCCTCTAGAGCTTCGAGCCCCTTGAAACAAGTTACCCTACCCTGGTGCACGATATGCAGAAATAGACATCACCCTGGTGAGTGCTACTACATGAAAAAATATGTTCAGACACCCACAAATTTGTATTACATGTTCTATAAGTCTATGGGACATGATGATAGGGATTTTAGGGATTACGATCTCATGCATGAAAGGTCGAGGGATATATACAATATTCATGGTGAAGTACAACAAGAAGGAAACACTACGTAATATAATTCACTAGGAAGAGGGAACTTCAACCCTCACAGTGGATTCATATGAAGAGGACGAGGAGGCAATATGGGTTGAGGTCAAGGACAGATTATCTATTACAACTGTGTGCAACAAGGACACTTAGCAAGGGACTGTCATAACCCTTGTACTACTTTCCGCTACTGCAGTTCATTTGAACATGTTATAGAAGATTGTCCTGTGTTGTTAGAAAAGCTTCAGGAGAGTCGAGGACCTCAGCAGAACCCGCAAGTGCAATTGATATACGCTAAACCTCGCGGAGAGGACCCTAGATTCATTGTCATCACTAGAGGAGGAATTGTTACAAGAGAGGATATAATAACCCAAAGGAAGACTATAGAAGAACCAGGAATCAGGAAAGATGTAGAGAAGACCAAAACTTTTGATGCAAATAAAGAAAAAAAAATGTTTGAGGAAGCAAGAAAATAATTCAGGGGAGACAAAATTTATTCATCAAAGACTCAACCAGAAATAAGGGAATATGGAATGCCTCTAGAATTTGATCAATATTCTTCACCCAGAGATGGAAAAGAGGCAAGTAAACTTTTCAGTTTCTTGTATACGTTTATAGAGATGATTAAAGATGAGAAAGCTATACAAGAACTACAAAATTTGGTTAGACAATATGAGCTAGGAAAGATAGACCCCTTACTGAATAGGGTAGTACACCAAGTCTATAAAGGAGAAGGAAAAATAAGGAATTACACTTGAATGCTCAAATTGGAGAGTATGATATAGACTATGTGGTCCTCGACTTAGGTTCGGAGGTCAATGTCATGACGAAGCAGACCTGGGCACTGATGGGAAAACCTAAGTTGATCTATTCCCCTATCAGGCTCAGGATGGCTAATCAGCAAGCTGTCAGCCCCTTTGGATGATTGGAACATGTCCCCGTGGATATCGACGGAGTAAGAGAGTTTGTAGACTACGAGGTACTTGAGATATTTGATGACAGTTGTCCTTACCTTGCTCTATTAGGAATTGATTGGGATTTCAATAATTCCACTTTGGTTGATTTAAAGAAAATAAAAATGATGCTTGAAGGAGATGACCGTAGGGTCATTGCACCTTTAGATCTCGATGAAGGTCAATGATACATTGAGCCCTTCAAAGAAGAAGATCGTGCATATGAACTGGAAAACATATACAAATTAATAGACAGACAACATGATTACATTAATCCTATGATGGATGGAAATTTAAGTTGGCGAAGTGAAAATGCATGTTCATCAGATTTAGAGGAAGCACTGGAGAACTGGTAGAACAAAATGTATGAAATATATACAAGGTGATGTGCTACATTAACCAGAGAAGTACGTTGGATCGACACAACAGTAAGTAACTTACCCACCTTTGATGGTCTGAATCCTTTAGAAACCTTGTTGTTGAACTTTGAAGAAAGTGTACCAACGCAACAATGACTATTGGCAATGGATGAGGCTTTGAAAGAAACACTAGCAAGATGGTGGGGGACACACAAAAACAACATTACAGACTAGGTACAATGTCGTACTTTGATGACAGCATGGTTCTCTGCACAAGTAGAAGGCTAGGAAGTTAGGTATACAGGTCGAAGTTGTCCGAAGGATCATGTGCAAAGTTGTGAGGAAGCCCGAAGAAACATTCCTTGAGCACAGTGGGCACACAAATTAATTAAAACACTGGACACCACACCCATCAACTAGTACCTGCAAGTAGAACTGCACCTCATCACTGCAAAATGGGAAGGTATGACTCAAAATTTTGTAACTACCTTCTTATTTGAAAGTCAGTATCCTTCAATAGATCAAGTTTTACAGCTTGTAAGATAGAAAGTATTTGAGGAGGCATCTATTCTCCCATTAGAACAAGAAGAGGACAAATGGACTACACCTCTCCAGAAACTGCAAGGCTATTACAACATCAATGTTGATGAAGATGATGATCCTAAGAAGGTAAAAATTGTTGAAACAGAAGGCCAGAGAGATGTGGAAGGACCAAGAGTTGAGCTACCATTTATTGGACAGTCGATCAAAATCAATAAATTCAATATTGGAACAGAGGAGACACCTAAGCTTGCAAATGTCAGAGATTATTGGGATGTTTCTACTATTGACAATATTACAGATTTATTGCATGAATATCAGGACTTGTTTCCAACCAAGTTCACTTATATGAAGGGAATTAAAGGACCTATGGGAGAGATGAATATCCCTTTGAAACCATATGTAAGACCAGTCAAACAAATACCTTACAGGTTGAACCCTAAATATAAGGAAAAAGTGAAGATTGATCTTGATAGAATGTTAGAAGATGGAATCATAGAACCTATTGAAGAGTCGGAGTGGATTATCCCTATGGTGGTACAAGAAAAGAAGACAGGAGATATTAGGATAAGTGTGGATCTCAGGAAGCTAAATGATGCTTGTTTGCATGACCCATTCCCTACTCCATTTACTGGTGAAGTATTGGATAATGTAGGAGGCCATGAGGTATATTATTTTACAGGTGGATTTTTAGGATACCATCAGATCCGGATTGCCAAGGAAGATTGCCATAAAACCACATTTTCAAAAGAATGGAGATCCTATCAATATACAGTGATGTCGTTTGGATTGAAAAATGCCCCAACCATCTTTTCCAGGGTGGTGGTTGAAGCATTCAAAGAGTTTTTACATAAATTTTTGGAAGCATAGTTTGATGATTTGACTGTTTTTAGTTTATTGAAGAATCATATTGAATGTCTAAGGCTAATGTTGGACAAGTGCAGGTAGTGTCAGATTTCTTTAAACCTGAATAAGTGCATCTTCTTCTCAACCTTTGGAGTGTTGTTAGGTCATATCATATGCAAGTAGGGATTGCTAGTAGATCCATCTAAAATTGTGATTATAGTTGATCTACCCCCTCCTACTTCAGTCAAATAGCTAAGCATTACACTGGGACATATTGGATATTACAGGAAGTTCATTAAAGGCTACACACAGATTACAACACCCATGGAGAATCTTCTGAAGAAGGACTATCAATATCACTGGACAGAAGAATTCCAACAGAGATTCGACATGCTGAAACAGAAAATGGTTACTACGTCTATTCTGGTTTTTCCAGACTGGAGAAAGGAATTCCACATACATTTCGATGCATATTCTATTGCGTTAGGAGTTGTGTTAGCAAAACCAAGAATAGGAGACATCGACCACCCATTAGAATTTTCTAGCAGGAAGCTATCAATAAATGAGATCAATTACACCACCACTGAAAGAGAAGGGTTATCCATGGTGTATGCGCTGCAGAAGTTACACCACTGCTTGTTGGGAGGGAACTTTAAAATGTTTATCGATCACTCTGCGCTGAAATACCTAGTCAAAAAGACAGTGTTGGGGGGGAATAATATGCAGATGGCTTATACTCTTCTAGGAATATGATTTTGAAATTGTGGTGAATCTAGGAAGAATGAACAAAGGGCTTGACCACTTGTTGAGGTTGGAACATGGAGAAGAGCCTACTAGTTTTGAGGATACACTACCAGATGCACAACTACTAGCCATTAGAAAGAGTGATGATCACTTCGCAGAGATAGTCCAATTCTTGTCAACAGGAATGGCACCCATTGAGAATATAATTTCCTAGAAGAAACAACTAGTAGTGCACGCTGCAGACTTTTCACTTATAGCTGGACAACTATACAATATGGGACTTGATGAGACATTGAGAAGATGTGTAATGGAGGTAGAGAAACCATTGATCCTCACAGAAGCTCACAAAGGTATCATAGGAGGACACTATGCAAGGAAAGAAACTGTGCAGAAGGTTCTTAGAGTTGGCCTTTGGTGGCCTACCTTACACAAAGATTCTAAGGACTATTACAGAGCCTATGATGTATGCCAAAGAGTTGGGAAACCATCCAGAAGAGATGAAATGTCATTAGCACCACAACTGACTCTAAAAGCATTTGAGAAATGGGCCATATCTTTCGTGGGACCTAAAAACCCACCAGGAAAGTGCATAAGAGCAAGGTACATAATCACTATGACTGAGTACTTGACTAGATGGGCCGAAGCAAGAGAAGTTAAGGATTGTAGTGCAACTACAAGTTCACACTTCATATTTGATGACATCATAACCATGTTTTGATGCCCAACGATCCTTATGAGTGATCAAGGAACACATTTCATCAATAAGACCATTGAATCCTTGACTAAGGAATTTGCAGTACATCACCAGAAGAGCACATTGTACTATACACAAGAGAATTGGACAGTTGAATCATTCAACAAGATCTTGGAGATAGTGCTGACGAAGATTTGCAGTGTGAATAGGGATGACTGGGATTTAAGAGTACCAACAATACTATGGGCCTATCGAACCACTTGCAAGAAGCTAACAATGCAAACCCCTTTTAAGTTGGTTTATGGTCTTGAAGTCATTATCCCAATGGAATATTTGGTACCAAGCCTAAGAATATTTTCCTTTACAGGTATGGATGACGCTAGCGTTGTTCAACAAAGGCTCGCGCAGTTGGTCAAACTAGAAGAAGACAGATTTATTGCAAGATTCCATCAGCAAGTATAGAAGGAAAGAGAGAAGGCATACCATGACATATACATTAATAAGAAGGCATTTAAGCAAGGTGATCTAGTATTGGTATATGACAATAAATTCATGAAGCATCCAGGAATGTTTAGAACGCATTGGCTTGGGCCATATGAGGTTTCCTATGTTACAGAAGGAGGAGATACGTAGTTGAAGACTTTGAATGGAGAATGGAAGGAAGGTTTGGTGAACAAGAGTTGGTTGCAGTTGTATTATGACAACCAATTGACTCACATCTCTTAGTAAACACACACGGAAAAGGGTCTAGGTACCAGGTGCAGTTGAAACTAGGTACCAGACACAGAAAAGACAGTCTGCACAAGGGAGGAAGGAAGGACTAGAGATGGAAGCATAGGCTTCCCTCCATAGTCTAAAAATGAAGTAGAGCAGAAGGATTACATCTAAAGTTCCTAGGGATGAGTCACAGGTGAGTGTTGGGGGCCTATTGGCCCTTGGTTATGGAAGTAAGTGAAGATCAAGGAAGAAAAGGCAGAATGTGAACTGCGCGGAAGACACAGTAATTGTCACTGGGTCGAAGTGAGTAGAAGAGAAGAAAAGGTGGAGCAAAGTAAGAGAAAGAAAACTGTAGGATGAGTAGGTCAAGGATGATGGATCATGGAAACTCAACAAGTGGAAAAACGCATTGTTGGATGCTTTGAAGCATCGCGTGAGAAGGAAGAAAAGAAAGGCTGGCGAAGCTCTGAAAATTTAGGTCAAGTTGACCTAGGGTTTTAGACACCTAGGGTTTTGGTCTCTATGGTTTTGGCACTTAGGTCTCGGCCTAAGGTTGTTGGTGAGTGATTGTGACATATTTATAAAGGTCCAAAGGACCAGGGATGCATTGTTGGTATTGAGAGAAATAATATTATGTTATGAGGAGAGATTGCTATTATAAGAGCAATATGTATTGTAATATATTCAGTTGGGTGCGAAGATCAACCCTGTAGTTGGGTGCACAGGGAGGGGAGAGAAAGAGAGGAGAAGAGAGAAGATTTTCTAGCTAAGAGTGCAGACAAGAACTATATGCTTCATCTTCATATATTATAAAGAACAGTTCTGTGTACGTAGCCCTAGAGAGAGGGTGAACCACGTACATCTTGTGTTGTGTGTGATTGATGCTCTATTATTTGTCCTTTGATATATTGTTATTACATTACTGTGTTAGATCTGATAGATAGTTGTGAGGAGTAGAGATAAGCTGGTAAATGATATGTAAATGTTGTTTTTTTCTTGTATATGATCCACTTGAGATTCCCCTTGGTTGTAGACACCTATGTCCTGCAACCCCCCCATAACTGCTTCGGGTGAGACTACATCTGCCTCTCAGGTGTTTCCAAAAGGGCCAATAGTTAGGGCTTGTTGGTACTCTCTTGGAGCTGAACCCTGGGTCTACCCCTGTGCTAACAGGGAGTTCAAGTGTGTTATCCACAGAGGCATACACAGGTGACATTGGTATCAGTCACGTACATATGTGGGATGACCTTGAATAGGTCACGTACATACGTGTTCTATTGTGTAGCAGGCTACGTATATGTGGAAAGGGCTTGGGAAAAATCCAATGCACATGGGTTGCAACTTGATGTAATGATATAACTCTGTGATGCAGGGAATGACATAGTTTGTTGCAGGTTCTGACACTATTTGTTGTAGGCTTAAATGTT
The DNA here is from genome assembly GCA_000966675.3 of Picea glauca. NCBI lineage: Eukaryota > Viridiplantae > Streptophyta > Pinopsida > Pinales > Pinaceae > Picea > Picea glauca. The sequence continues at coordinate 749,233 of JZKD02S1562778.1, forward strand.
CACCTTTTGGATTATGTAAAATAAAATCTCGGGTGCATGGTACTAACCTATGAGTATGGATTGATGCATTTTAGGTTGAAGAACAATGTTGGTTATAACAATGGAGTTATGGCACCTTGGTCATGTAATGTATCTTGATTGGAAGCTTACTTGTTGAAAACCTTGATACATTCTTTTGGCATATGGATGGGATACATACTGGGACATGTAGTTGGTGAGTTGATGAGATGATCATGTTGAGGAGTCATGACTTGATCTATGATTGGTACACTTCTAGTACATTGGTAGAGGCACCTACTAGCAGTTTGATTGACACATGTTTTATGGAAGATTTGGCATACAAATATGGGATTCATCATTTTGTGGTATTGATGCATGGTGATGTTTGGTACACTCATATATGGCATATGCTTGATAAGAGTACACCATTGGTATTACTTAATTAACACAAAAATTGGTATTTTTTTGATAGATGGTTATGGTACTTGATGGAGACATATCATGAGTGATATGAACTTGTTTGGCATGTTGGTAGATGCACATGGTTGGGATATTGGTGGATGCACATGGATTGGAATATTGGTAGATGCACATGTTGACATGTTGATAGAGGCATGTGGTTGATACATTTCATGGATGATATATTTTGGCACATTGTATGATGTTGATGTACATGGTTGATGTACATGAGTGTTGTGCATTGTGGGCATAGTTTGGTACATGATATACTTGGTTTATATATTGTTCGTGATTCTTTATTTTATTGTTGACATATCTTTTGTTTCATTATGTATGGTATGGAACAAGTTTGATGCATAAACAGGTCCAAGTATCGTCATAGAGAGAATGCTTGATCTATGATCTAAGGGGAGTCATTCTTCTTCACATGATTCTAGGAGGAGATATTTATCAGATGAATACCTAGAAAAGATCCCTATACTTGAAGAAAGAGCACAGAGGCATAATTCCAGGGGGAGCGATGGTCATAAGGGGAGTATGAGTGATGTATCTTCAACATTGCATCAGAGTGATATCCCTTTCTCAAAAGGGGAGAAATTATTTAGAGGAATATCAAAGGCATTCAGATAGGGGGAACAACCCAAAGGAGAGTTTAAGCAGGGGGAGCATCCCCAAGGAGAGAATACCCTTTGCCATTGATGTCAAAGGGGGAGAGATAGTCACATTGATGTGATTGATGTTTAATGGGGAGAGATAGTCATAAACGATGGGGAGAGATAGTCACATTAACATGATTGACGACTATAGATGTAGAGCATTCCTTCTCTACATGTTGACATCAATGTTGGTATTTCCATCAATGCCAAAGGGGGAGATTGTTGGATCATGTTGTCATTGATGCCAATGGTTTGATTGATTGATGTCAAGTGATTAAATGATTGATTGATGTCAATGGATTGATTGATGATTGATGAACAATGTATATGTATTGTCCTTGATGAGAATGATATATGTCAAGAGGAAACCAATCGATGAAGATGGATCAATAAGTTATCATTGATATGATTGTTAAGAACCAAACATCAATATAGTATAGAAAAACCTCAGGAAAAGTACTCAACGCCTTGAAAAAGAGATAATTTCAGATAATAAGCCTCTTCTAGGGGACAACCTCCTTTTACCCCACTTAAATGTTCAAGTACAAGATCATTCAAAATGAAAATGTCTCCTTGGTATATATAGGAGACTAGGAGGTATAATTCAACTAATGGCCTAAAGCCGACATAAATAAAATAACATTACTAATCTAATATGCCCCAATTA
>JZKD02S1562778.1:813374-830845 GCA_000966675.3 Picea glauca
TGAGACGTCCAGATGTGTGTGAGTCTTATCAGCAATTCCGGAACCCCCCCCCTCAGTTAAAGATAGAATTGTCCAGGGGGGTCTGGAAAGACCTATCCACCATAGATCTGAGCGTGATCATCTGAATCATTGATATATGAATGGAGCATAAGTGAGGGCGTGAAAAATACATGTGCCTTGAAACTTAGGGCAAGTGATTTTCAAGGGTTTTCTCCAAGACTTTTCATGTCTACACCACCAAGGGGTTAGTCAAACAACATTTTAGGTATCCAAATCATGGTGCAACATTGATCATCAAACTGGTTCTTATTGAAATAAAGCAATAAAGCAACTAGCCTATATTCTAACCTAGCTTCCTATGACAATCAACCCAGATTAGACTGTTGGGTTAAGAATTTACTCTACCCTGGGGCTATCTGACCAAGATTAGACAGTCTGGCCAGATTTATTCACTAATATAACCTAGACACTTTGGCTAAGATTAAATTGTTTAGCCAAACTCATTCACTAATCCTATCCACATCAATTTAAAAAAGAACTTGGCCATGCTTGAAAGGTATGGACCAAGTTACTATTATTGCATGGGGCTTTTATTGAATTTTTTTATGCCCTCTTTTCTTTTCTTTTTTCTTTTCTTTCTTTTTCTTTTTCTTTTATTTTCTTTTCCTTTTCTGTTATTTTTCTTTTTTCTTTTCTTTTTCAAATTATTTGCAGAATGAAAAATCATTTGTCAACAAAAACACTAGAGACAGATAATATCCCAGTTACCAGTTGATCCTATAACTTATAGGTTGATAACATCGGTTCCACCTGGGGATGGTACTTTCCATGTGAAGTGCCAAGAATCCTGGTCCTGGTCATCCTGAGAATTTCTGCCTAGTAGCCTTCATTGGTTTTATTCTCAAAAATTGGAAAAATAGTGGTCAACGGCTTAGGGCCTTCTCTTCGGGCTTCAACCAACTGACTAATGTTATTCGCTCAGAAAATGCAGGCACAAAATAAAAATGGTACGTACAATGGTGAGTGAAAACTCGATTCTCTACTGAGGTGGCACATAATGATTCAACATTCTTCCATTTACAGGTCCTCCTGGCAGATCTGTCCCATCAACGTTGTTTAGAAAGAAAGCGTTGTTTCCCCTGAATACTTGAATCATGTATGGTCCTCTCCACAGACTGTCAAATTTTCCATGCTTTCCCTTGTCTTTGTTTACTGCGTCCCATCTCAGCACCAAATCTCCTAGCTCAAAATCATCTTCCTTGGTTCTTTTGTCAAAGATCTTCTTGATGCTTTCTTGGACTACCTAAGTCTTGTTGAAAACTTCTTCCCTGGACTGCTACAAATGGATCATCTGGTTTATCCTTCTCTTTGAGTCATTTGGCTCGGATTGTACATCTTGAAGAAACTTCATGATAGGGACTCCTAAAGAAGTGGGGAAAAATGCTTCTATTCCATAGACCAGTTGATATGGTGACATACCGATTGACCTTTTGGTGGTCAGCCTGTCAGCCCACAATGTGAACACCAACTTGTTATGCCATGATTTCTTGTTTTCCTGCAATGTTTTCTTGATGATTTTTACCAAGGTTTTGTTTGAAGATTCCACCATCCCATTCCCCTGAGGGTAGTAAGCCATGGAATGTCCCAAACCAATGTGATACTGGTTGCATAAATCTATGAGTTTCTTCGACCGAAAAGCAACTGCATTATCAGTTATAATATTTCTAGGACATCCAAAGCGAGACAAGATATTATTTTCAAGGAATTTGATAATAAAAGAGTCAGTGGCTTGCCTGCTTGGTACTGCTTCGATCCATTTGGTAAAATAATCTATGGCAGTGAGAATCCACCTGTGCTGGCCTGAAGAAGGGGGGTGTATTTCTCCAATGAAGTCCAATCCCCATTGCTAGAAAGGGGCTTCAACTGAGATCAGTTTCATGGGGAGAGGAAGGAGTTTCCTTTTTCCTTCAAACAACTGACATTGATGACATCCGGTCACTGTACAATGTATATCAGTGAGTACGGTGGGCCAATAGAAACCAGCTCTGAGGATTTTGTTGGCTGTGACCTTCCAATTCAGATGGCCACCATATTCTCCTGCATGAAATTCTTGTAACACTTTGTCAGCTTCATCTTTCAATAAACAATTCAATAGAATACCTCCAAGATCATTCCAATATAGATTGCCTTCTAGAATATAGAATTTTAAGGCTTTCAACTTCAAAAATCTAGCTTTAGTCTTAGTCAAACTAGGGGGAGCTTGTAAATTTTTCAAAATGAATATAAGGTCTGCGTACCATGGAGAGATGAGAAATACCTCTCTCACGCTTGGATTCGCCATCTCACCCTGTTCATCTGCTAAAGCTAAAAAATTAATTTCAAGAGCATGGAAATTAGATTTAGCCATTAATTTTGCTAGGCCTTGACCCTTGATTAGTTTCATAGGATTAATCTCTATGTCGTATTCTAAAATGACAGTAATCCATTTTCCCCTTCTTCCATCATATTTTCCTGGGTCAAAATGTCTTTTACTACTACATTCGGAACATATGCAATGGTATGGGAATGGAGAATGTAGACCCTAAAATATTTTATGGCTTTTACCAAGGCAAAAGCTTGTTTCTCCATTATCTTGTAATTTAAAGAGACATCTTTTAATTCTTTATTGAAGAAGGCTATGGGATATTCATACCCTTCACTGTTCTTCTATAATAATACCGCTGCGATGGTATGTTCGGAGGTGAAAGAAAAAAGATAAAAATCCTTGGTAAAATTAGGACTGATCAAAACGGGGGCTTCTGTGAGTGCTCGTTTGACTTGTTCGAAAGACTATCTGGACTTAGTGTCCCATTTTATTTTTACATCTTTTTTTAACATATTTGTAATGTTTCTAAGGAGCTCTTCCAGATTGGGAATGAAGCTTCGTAGAAAATTTATTCTCCCGATAAAAGACTGTAATTGTTTAATGTTTCTTGGGTGTTCTAATTTTTGTATGGCCTCAATTCTGCTGGGGTCTATTTTGATTCTATCCTTAGAGATGATGTGTCCTAGCAGTTTTCCTTCCTCTAGTCCAAAAAGGATTTTCTTAGGGTTTAAAGAAATTCCAAACCTCCTGCATTTCTTGAAGACTCGTCTGAGATGCCTCGGGTGCTCGTCATTAGACTGGGAAAACACAGTTACATCATCCAAATAGATGAAAATAATCTTACCCGATTCTTCCACAAAGGTGATGTCCATCACTCTTTGGAAAGTGGCTCCAACATTCATCAAACCAAAAGGAATTTTCACATACATGAAAGTGCCCCATGGTGTAGTGAAAGCGGTTTTTTCTTGGTCATCTAGGTGGACGAGAACCTGATTATAACCCGAGAAACCATCCAACAAAGAAATTTGACTAGATCCGACTACCCTTTGAAGGATGTGGTCCATTTTTGGCAAGGGGTAATTATCCTTCAGGGAGACCTTATTCAGATTTTAGAAATCTATGCAAAGTCTGATTTCCCTAGATTTCTTATGTGTCAGAACCAAATTAGAGACCCATTTGGAAAAACACAACGGGACTATGATTTTGGCATCGTACATTTTTTTGATTTCCTTTTCTATCAGAGGGAGCAACTTGGGATTTATCCTCCTAAGTTTCTGTCTGGACAATTTTTGGTCTTCTTTTATTGGAATCCCATGTTGTATGATGCTGGTATCATAAGCTTTCAAATCCTCATAACCCCAGGCAAAGACATCCGAATATTCTTTGAAAAACTCAAAGTATTTGAGTTTTTGCTCAGGGCGTAATGATTTAGACAGTTTGGCTATCCTGGGTTTCTCTTCGGTCCCTATATTACAGTCTTCTACCTCTTGTCCATTGGCTTCAAATTTCATTTTTTTGGCTACGTCATTAAAGTCAAACAAGTCCTCTAGAGGAACTAGGCCCCTAGGTAAAACGTTACTTTTCAAATGCAGAATGTCAGTCTCCATCTCATCATTGCCTAATTCACCTGAATCTAAGCTATTTACACTATCAATTTCAAAATCAGATCTATTTACATTTTCATCCTCGTTCTCTAAATATATACTTGTACATTCAAAATCATTTTTACACTCCAAAAAGTCTTTGATTTGATCATCATTACCAAACACTTGCTAGTACCTGATATTGTTGGGAACGGTTGGTCTGCATTTCACCTCTACCGTGTATGGGCGAGTCGAGCAGAAAGGAATCTTACATGTGGCTACTGACGTAGCCAATCCGTTTGCCAAAATGTTTTGTCCCCTTGGCATTACCTGCAAATCAACTTCAATGAAACATCTAAGGGCATCAAGAACAACATTCCTGTAAGATCTAATATGTGGGTGTTTCGCAGCATACTCACCTTTGATTTGCTTGATTATCAACTTAGAATCACCTCTTACCATAATCTATTTGGCACCAACTCTTTTCAAAAGCTTCAGACCGAGCATCAAGGCTTCATACTCAGCGATATTGTTAGTGCATTGGAAATTTAATTTGTAAGAATGGTTTTCCGAATACCTAGTTCTGTGATTGTGCAGCCAAACTCCTGCTCCAGCTCCTTCTTTGCTTACTGCTCCATCAAAATCCATGCTCCAGAAATCTGCTGGTAGTTCTTCAGTTATCACATTTTTCTTCCTTTCTACCTCGATGATTTCTTGGCCTTCATCCGGACTAGATGTATCTTCTGCTAGCTGAGGGTTTTTCTCTCCTATGTCACCATTTTTATACAGGATAAAAGAATCCAAGTCAGAATGCGCGGAGTAAAGAGGATAGTTGTGTGGTTTTTCCTTGCTATTAACCATGTGTTTCATCAATGTTTCTTTGTATAGCCTTCTTTGTTGCCCAAAAACTGGGATAGTGGCATATGACATATCCAGCTGCAGGGTACCTCTCAATTTGCCCCCCCAAGATTGGGATGGAAACATTCCATACTTCGAGGGAATGTCTGCAACCACCACATCCATGACCATGCTCTTTGTAGGAATCTGAACCAGGGTGATACATAGGTCCTTGATCAAACCAATACATCTAAATTTACTGGAGTTGAATGAGTGTAAATCCTTGTAAGGTCTGGTGACCTCTAGTCCCAGCTTCTCCATCACTACTTTAGGCATCATATTGTGGGAAGCACCCGAATCCAACATAATTTTATGAAATATCAGGTCATGTATATTTAGACTGATGTAAAAAGGAGCGACATCACCATTATCATATCGACCATCTACTTTAGGTCCAAACAAAAGTTCGGCTTGATCATCAGTAACGTTCATAGTATCTGAATGATTTGTTGATCCAATGGTTAAGGCTTTCGTACCTATATCAGGTTCAATGGTCAGTGCTTTAATCACTTGTGAACGATAAGTGTCTTTGTTCATCAACTTGGAAAGTGGAATGGGAATTTTTACTTTGGCTAATTCCCCTACAAGGCTGAAAGGTGTAGGGACTCTTCTTTGTCTTATCAACTCTGGTTTGTCTACCACATTCTTCTGGCTAGACATACTTGGTTGATTAATTGATGAAACCTCAGGCTGTGGTGATTTTTCAGAATAGTAAGGTTTTTCTTCGCAGGAACTTTGGTAGTGCTCTTTTCAGGAATCTTCTCAGTAGATGGTTCAGAGGATTTTTTGGTTTCGACTACCTTCTTCGTTTCAATCGTCTTTTTTGGGGAAATTCATTCTGTCCTTTTTCTCTACAGATTGTACTGTCAATGTACCTATAAAATGGCATTTTTGAATTCCTGTTGTTTTGCATCTTCATCTTCTTCACTTACTTTTGTTTGATTGAGAAGAAAAAGTTCTTTCTCTTCTTGGGTAAGGAAAATAGCTTCGTTATCGTGAATGCCCATGAGATTTATGTGAGTATCCTCTAGGTCCTCAATCACTTCCTCCCCTTCATCAGCATAATTTTCTTGTAGGGGAGGTCTGATCTGCTGATCCATACCTCTCTGTTCTCTTTGATCCCTAAGATCTCTCTGTTTGATTTGAGATGGGTTTGTCCTGAAGTTAGGATTCCGAAATGGAGGGGCTGGTGGGTTTTCTCTTGTAGGATTTCTTTCTGACACAATAAGTCTTTCCATCATTATTTCCATTTCTCTAGCCAAGGAATCCAATTTGGAATCAGAGGTTGACGTGGAAGGTTCCTCTTTAATGGTGACTCTCCTCTCCGACCTCTATCGTGCCCTTTTTCCCAACAAATTGGCTTCCACACTTATTGCACTTTTCTGCATGTCTTCCAGAGTGGTAGAATTTATTTCCCTTAGTTGGTATGACATGTCAGTGTCAAAACCATCAGAGAATTTTATCAATGCCAAACCCTGTGGAGGTTTGATTTTAGCTGGGATTGCATTGTACAGGTTATTGAAATGAGTGCAGTAATCTTGTACTGTCTCACCTTGATTTCTTCTAATATTTTCGTATTCTGACAATATTTGGAGAGTGTTTTTATTTACCTCCCATATGTCTAGAAAAATCCGTTGAAATACAGTAAGGTCAAGGATGGAGGCGGCACGTAAACATTTATACCATTTTTTAACATCACCTGTCAAACTTTGGGCAAACAATCTCTTTTGAACATCAGCCTCATCTACTTCATGCAGATCAAAATAATCATTCATTTTATCAATGTGTTGTTGGGCGTTTAAAGGTCCTATTGCATCGAACTATGGGAGTCTCATTTGATAGTCTTAGGGCATGGCATGAAGAGGCACAACCAACACCAAGGGAGCATATCTAGCTGCCATGATGGATGGAGAAGGTGGGATAACAAGATGGATGATCAGCGAGGTTGCGATTGAATACGAGGATGAGGAGGGACTGGATAGCACCGAGGGAGTGGTTTTTTATTTAGCAGTGGGAGGCAGAACTTTAGGGGTTCAGGGTTGCAAAACGGTTGGGTCAAAAATTATTCCAGTCACAAAACTATCAGACCGTGTTCTAACCAGGCTTTGTTGGGAAAAGGTGTCAAAGTCAGGGTTTTGAAAGGGAACGATCTCCCCTGAAAAGGAAACGGACTTATGAAAGGGAGTATGACTTACTGAGCCTTCAGCTACGATCTTTTTCCTAAGCAAATTTTTGGGGTTATCTGTTGCTATTGCAGGTTCTGGGTCTGGACGAGATCGAGTATAAAATTTCTTGGGAGCCATATTTCTTTTTTGATTTATATATATATATATATATATATATATTAGTTTTATGAGTCTGAAAATAATATGTACAAATTTTAATCAACCTCTAAACATTACTTTCTTTTCAAATTTGCAATATTTCAGTAACAAAATTTCTTCTAGGAAAAGAAAATGTTAAGTTATAAACCTTTAGTTTTGTTCTTTCCCCAGAGGAGTCACCGCTATGTTAGCACTTGGTAAATTTCCTAGAGGTTGACAGCAGAAGAAATCTACTAAAGTAACTTTATCCAACCCCTTTTGAGGCTGGGATCTAGCCCTTCCAACTTCAGAGAGGGATCTCTCTATATGATTTTGCTATGTTTCAAATTTTAAATATTAAGCTAGGTAAATAAATAGGTTGGTTTTTTTCTTCGTAGTGTTTGTCAAGTTGGTTGAGACAGTCTACACATCCATTGGGCTATGGGGTCTGTGTTTTAAATAAAATATGAAATCCGAAGCAGAAACACAAAGGAAAAATTTCACAGGGAGAGATAATATAATCATTGGATTCTTTAGTATAATAAATGATGAATAGAAGAAAAGACGAGAGAGATAATTTCAACAAAGAAGCAGTTAAGAATTTCTTTACTAAAAAAACCAGAAGTAAAAAAATAAAATATTTTGAGTCAGAAACAGGGTATACGAGATAAATCCTGCAACATTCGTTACTTCTAAATATTAGAATTAGAAAATAGTATGCTAACAAAGCGAGATTCACATTCAACTTAGAGAGAAAAACATCAATAGTGAATACACACAAGAATCCTGTAAAGTGCCTCTTTGTATTAATGGAAGATCTCTTCAAAAATATTACAGTCTGATAGCTTCAGGGTGTGAATATCAACAGCCCCCAATACTTCGAAATATGAAGTATTTATAACTCAGATTACAAACGATCCTGTCATTAATGACCAAGACATGCTAAATCTATTTTTAGCCTAACTAACTTAACAAATTGCATAAATCTAGGAAATGCTTGATGATGTGGTGTAACTGCATGCTGATTTCGGGGTGGGCCGTTGATGAAGCCTTTGCACGACCTCATCTGACTGGACAAATGACTGGATTGGGACAAATTATCTGCTAATCGATCAAATCACAAAGTTCCTCCCATCGAAGATGACTGGGCATGTTGACTTTGAGTAGCCTTCGATACAATTCATCCATTTATGTGTACTTGGCGACGGTAGGCTTGGTGCGGAAGATATATCAAATCTCATGTTGGATACTAGTGTCCCACTGAAGAGCCTCTAGAAATTCCTTTCCAGTGATGCTCACTTGAATTCCTGCAAACACTGAACTGTCCTTAGCCACATCAGCCAATCTCTTCTTGTAGTCTGGGAGTGTCATCAATTTATGATTGATTACCTTCAGACCAGGAAGACCTTTCTTCTGTAGAGCCTCAATCTTACTAAAGAATATTTGTACCCCTAGGTCCATGGCCTGAACCTTTTCTTCTAGCTGAAGCATTAATCCTCTCTTGGTCAAAACTCTTTTGACCTCAAGGATGGTCTCTGTTCTGTCTTCAATTTTCATCTCTTCCAACTCTTCCCTGGTCTTAGAATTTAGGAACTTGATGATCTCATTCGCCTGTGTTGGCATCTCTCCCAATTTTGATATGATCTTCTCTATGGTCTTTTTTCCTCTCTGCACCAATTAATTCTACTCAAAAATGATCTATATCATGGGCCATATCTCGTTCATGGACTTGGTGATGTTTGTCCATACACTTTCTTTAACCTCGACCAAACTCTTTCCTACCACTGTTTTCTTCCAGAGCTGTTGTAACTCTTTCTTGAGCTGATATGTCACCTACTTTTCCTTGGAGAGGCTGTTCTGAAAGGAAGATTTGAGTTCTTGAAGGTTCTCAATCTCCTTTTTGAGCCTGCTGATCTCTATTTCCTGCAGGTTCATATTTTCCATAGACTTAGCCAGGTCGACTGTCTTTTCTAGGGAAGTCAATGGGGTAGCAGATGGGACTTCTGTCACTAATGTTGTGCTCACTCCCGAAATTGGAATGGCATTCAATCGAATGACTTCCATTGGCTTCAGTTGTTCTTTCTCTTTCACCAGTTTTTGCATTTCAGTTTCCATTTCCTTAAGTTGTGCGTTCTGCTCCATGAGCAGCTTGAGCATTTCATCTTTCTCTCCTTCTTTCTCTACTATTTTCTTCACCTGTGAATCCTCTGTGGGTGGGAGATTCAATTGTTTCCTCAAGGAGGCTATGTCAACATTCTTCTTCTTAATCATCTCCTCAGTTTCTTTCACGTTCAAAGGATCGTAACCAATCTTGAGGACCAGTTCCTCCAAAGTCTTGATTTTGTTGTCCTTGGAAAAGGATGATATATTCTCTAACTTCAATTGTGTTTGAAAATTGTTCAGGGACACTTGCAGTTTGGACGCAGTAGTGGAAGCATGCGCTAGCATGTAAAATACCATTTCCTCTTTCTGTTTGTGCAGATCCATCTGATCTGCTGGATGCATGTCCTTCATATGGAATTCGAAGGTGGCCCTTTTGTAGTCAGTGATCACCTTTGGATCTGGTACCTATGCCTGGAGGAATTCCATATGCATTATACCCTTCTCAGTGTCGAATTCCGACAACAACCTATGTTGTGTAGTCGACGTCTGCTTCCAGAACTGGGCGCAAGTGCTATTGGTCAGGGTCTGGTTTCTTTTCTTGACCAGCTCATACTTTTCGAAAATACTCAGCTTTGGCCCTACCTTGCCTGGTTGGGTGGTCGACGGAGACTCTGTAGATTTCTTCAGCAATGTTGAGGTTATGACCTTCTGGAAGCTTTCACCGAGGGGTGGTCTATCAACCTTGGTCAGTGTAGTAGACATGGCTTCTGTTTCTCTGGTCGGGCCAGGAACTGAAATAGTCTTAGGCCTCTTGGTATGCAGCTGAAATTCTTTTGACGATACCTCTGTGACAGAAAGAGATAAATATTTCCCAGGCCTTTTCTCTTTCGGGACTTGTGGTGTGGTTGTTTGTGACATAGTGGTTGGGGGATCCTACTGTTCTAATTCGACCAATGTGTTAGGCTCCCATACTGTCTGGTTCAAAAATTTCTCAATTTTAGGCCTAGATTCCTGAACATATGGGATGTTCTTGTTTTTCACCCTCATCTCAGAGATGATCCCACATAGATCGTAATGCCGTGGGAAACTCATGGAGAACTTCATCTCCTTCAGCATCCTATCTTCTTCTTCCCCAGTGCCGCGATTGTTGCAGATGAAGGAGCCAATCTTCCCTTTGATCCTGAGCTGTTACTTTTTCTTCAGTGACACAAAATGTATATCATCGAAATTTATTAACTGCCTTATATATTCCAAAGCAAAAATTCTGATAGTCAGGTACTAGGGCAGCTTATACGGTGCCAACTCACACTCGTATACTCTGATCTTAGTGTAATGTTGGTACAAATACCAATCCCCTATCTTTGTGTTATTCGAGAGATGTAGGATCCTCTGAACTTCATCATTTATTTGAGGCTCGGGCCTTTCGCCAAGCATACTTACCACAGGGTGGTAGAATTGATCAATGAACTCCTTGAAACTGAACTCTGTGGAGTTGTGCTTGAGCAAGGAGGTCCATGTTGTCACTTCCTAGGGTCTACCCTCTCCATCCATCTTCTGCATGGAAAAAATGAATTTGTCCTCTTGGAAGAAGACAAACAAGTACGCCAGTATGGACGAGTATCAAAACATGCCTTCCGTGGCAAAATTCACGAACTGTTCGTGAATATTGTTCGCCAGGAATTTGCTGAAGTCAAACTGGGTGGTGGGCTTCTCATCGTTAGAGAAGATGGATAAAAATCCCAGAATGGGTTCATCTACCCACTGATCTGAATAGTATCATAACAAGGCACAAAGGGATGAGATGATTTGGTTTCCTTTAGTCGAGAACATGGAAGAAGGATAAAGAGGATTTGTGGAGGGAAATTGAGCGGATGGGGGGAGGAAAAGCTCAAATATTTGAGCTCTTTGGGGGAAGGTCATTTTTTGGTATAATTCTATAAGAATTTCCAGGTCGAAGGGTGATGTAGAATCGGCTCAGGGGATTTGCATCATTTGGTCAATAGATTTAGGTGTGATGAGGAAAAGAGTCTCTTCGGACGAGGAGACAACGACTCTTTTCTTGGGAATATAGTGGGCTTGGCACTTGAGGGCAAACTCTAGGAAAGGGTGACTCTGAGGGAAGAGGTAAAGGGGTAAGTTGGACTCCCAGAGTCTGATTTCATCACTCTGGTCCAGGAAGACTTCCTTGAGCCATGACTGAAGGTCAGTGAAATCAAAATTGCACTTTGTATCTATGATTAATTAGTCTTTGTCGACCAGTGGGATATTGTCAAGGTCGACAGGTGGCGGGAGAAACAGATTCTCCTCTCCTTCTGCTTGTTTAGACTTTGGCTCCATTACTGCAACTGTACCTACAAGAAAAACAACGTTAGCGGGGTGGCTGCTGGTGGGGGCAACTGACTATAACAGAGGAGAAAATGGTGTAATTCTCTTTGGTGCAATGAGTGGGTAAATGGTGAAAATAGGAAGGAAAATGGTAGTTTTGAGTAAATGGGTGTCCGTTGGGTGCGGGAGATAGGTCAGCTGATTAATGGATAGATCATCCAGTAATAAATGGCCAACGGATCACTTAGTGTGTGAGATGGAAGGTGACAGAGATTGAGGGATACAGATGAGTGACATGGCGGATACCAATTGGGGTAAAGGTCATAGTGAGAGGGCTTGCCACAAGAGAATGGGTGGGGAAGAACTGACAGTAGTTATGGGACGTGACTATTTTGGGAAAGGTGTATGGTGACATCCAGAGGTGACGATGGTATGTCAGAAAATAGAAGATGATGGGACTCATGGACATTAGATCGTTGCCACATATAAAGAGGGGCCCACCAAAGGAAATATACAATTCCGAACCCCCCCTCGCTCTCAGTTAAAAGTAGAACAGTCAGGGGGGTCCGAAAAACATCTTGGGTCGTTGATCTGTGCACTTGCTTCTGGGCCGTATATCTATGTGCGTTGATTATCACACATTCCAGACCTTCCCCCCTCCATTAAAGGTAGAATGGACGGGGGGGTCCGGAATCCAATGTTGACCGTAGATCTACGCGCTTGATCCTGAGCCCTCCAGATGCACACGGGTCTTATCAGCAATTCCAGACCCCCCCCCCTCAGTTAAAGATAGAACGGTCGGGGGGGTCCAGAAAGACCTGTCCACCGTAGATCTGAGCGCGATCATCTGGATTATTGATATATGAACGGAGCATAAGTGAGGGCACAGAAAATACATGTGCCTTGAAACTTAGGGTAAGTGCTTTTCACGGGTTTTCTCCAAGACTTTTCATGTCTACACCACCAAGGGGTTAGTCGAACAACATTTTAGGTATCCAAATCATGGTGCAACATTGATCATCAAACTGGTTCTTATTGAAATAAAGAAATAAAGCAACTAGCCTATATTCTAACCTAGCTTCCTATGACAATTAACCTAGATTAGACTATTGGGTTAAGAATTTACTCTACCCTAGGGCTATCTGACCAAGATTAGACAGTCTGGCCAGATTTATTCACTAATCTAACCTAGACACTTTGGCTAAGATTAAATTGTTTAGCCAAACTCATTCACCAATCCTATCCACATCAATTTAAAAAAGAACTTGGCCATGCTTGAAAGGTATGAACCAAGTTACTATTATTTCATGGGGATTTTATTGAATTCTTTTATGCCCTCTTTTCTTTTCTTTCTTTTTTCTTTTCTTTTCTTTTCTTTTTCTTTTTTCTTTTCTTTTTCAAATTATTTGCAGAATGAAAAATCATTTGTCAACAAAAACTCTAGAGACAGATAATATCCTAGTCACCAGTTGATCCTATAACTTATAGGGTGATAACAAGACGCATGAAACTCTTAGTAATATTGACATAGTTTACTATAAACCAACGTAAAAAGTTGGCTTTTCCCTATAAACCTTGAAGTTGTCAAATAATGCGTAGGGGAGGCAATCGAAGTATTGCCTCAACCTTTAACAGATATACCATGATCCTGGTCTCGAAGACTAAAAATCCCAAAAGACGTCCAGGCCTAACGCAAAAGATGAATTTATGAGGGTTCAACCAGATTCTATAATGACGACATTTTTCAAGAAATAGTCGAAGGTTCTTAAACTGATCCACTTTGTTATGAGAGTTAGCAACAAGATCGTCAATATAAGCCTCGATTATATTCTTAATATCATGAAATGTGAAGGTCATAGTGCATTGGAATGTTTCTCCGACGTTTTTAAGGACGAAAGGCATCTTTCGGTATGAGAAAGTACCCCAAGTACAAATAAATGTCATCTTGTGTTGATCCTTGGGTTTAATTTGAATTTTATTATACCCTAAAAATCTTTCAATGAAAGAAAACACTTCGCTACCCGCACACTCGTTGAGAATCTTATCGATGAAAGGTGTCGAGAAGTTGTCTTTAGGACAAGATGTTTTCATGTCATGAAATTCCATGCATACAAAAATGTTTCCTTGCTTCTTATTCATAGGAATTAGATTGGATACCCATTCAATCAAGGGAACTGGGTAGATAAAGCCAGCATTAAGTAGTTTCTCTAACTCTCCCTTAATAGTAGGGGCCTTCCAGGGAATTACAACTCTTAGACATTTTTGAACATGTTTAGCATCCAGATAAGTTCTAATCTCATGCTCGACAATTAGAGGGTCGATTCTTGGCATATCTTCATATGAACAAGAAAATATATCTCAAAATTTCTTGAAGAGCTCGGTTTATAAATGGGAACTATGGAGTGACCGACTATCTCTCTCAAAGTAGATCGAAATTCATCTTGTTTGAGACTACCAAGCTATGGGACAAAATAAGAGTGATGATGCATATAATCCCAAGGTCTGTCAGAACCTTTCATGGCTTCGATGATAGCTTAATCTGAGGGTAAAGTCTCATCGAGACAGTCATGTGAGAAAGAGAGAGAAGTGGCCCACACGAGATTAAGAACAGGATCCTCCTCGTCCGTCGGCGAGGTAATATGATTGGAATCGATGAAAGAGTCAAGAACAACTTGATACACTATCTCCGCTACTGATAGTGGCATGGAAATTTCAACATGCATCTAACCTTCACAAGATGAAGTTGAGGAAGGTAGGGTCCAAGGATCATTAAAATAGGAAGTGAGGAAAGGAACAAACCTATATGACAAAACAAGTCTAACTGACATGGCGTAAACATGGTGAATCAATGCCATGAAGTTGAAGGTACCCATAAGGGATGAATACATTCTGACACCAATATTCTTAGTTGTCGGTTGAGAAGTTTTTACCACGGGGATTGACGGTCCAATAGATGCATTGGGGATAGCATACGCAAAGGATAACTGGTCGATCGTCATGATATTCCCATCAAGAGGAAAATAAAAAGTGCAGAATATGGATGATATGATGACAATCATAGCATAAGTCCAATTGTGTCCTAGTAACAAGTTATAATTGAGGGGCACATCAACCACCTTGACATCCACCTCTACTGTCTTCCCACCTAACTGGACCAGAAAGGCAAGAAGAATACCGTGAGGGTGGAAGGAACTACCATCAAAAGTAGTCAACATGGTCAACAATTGAGAAAGGTTTGGAGATCCGAGAGCTTTCCAACAGATCAGGGATTGATGGGTGTTCTATATGCACTAAAAACACACTAAAAACCCTGAATTAAATTGTCAACCTGGGGTATGTAAACTTAGAGTTGTAGAAAAATATATGACGAAGGTAGAAGGGATGGTAGTAGTATAGTCTAACTAAGGAAGTGGCTATATAAGGGTTAATCTATTCAATCAAACCTATCTATTGAGAAAACCCTACTAAGCAACTTAAAACTATGTAACCTAAGTACTTTTTGGATCAAGGATCGATGGATAGTTCAAGAAAAACAAGTGAAAACGCTATTTAAATAAAAATAGTTCATAACAATAAGAGAAAGCAACTATTAAGCATAACAATAAGAAAATAACAAAAGAAACTATTAAGCATAACAATAAGCAAATAGCAAAAGCAAACTACTTTCACTAGCCCACCTAAATTCAATGAACAACAACCCTATAAAAGAAAGTAAATAAACAAGCAACTATACTATCAAAGCAAGAATAGACAAGTAAGCAATTTAACCTATTAAAGCAAGTAAACAACTAACTACCCTAAGATAACTTCCACTGCAAGTAATCTAATTAAAACTGCTCATTGAACAACTAGCTAAGCTAAGAGGCAAGTGAACTCTATTCTTAATTCAAACTTCAAAACTAATTCTAATTCATAAAAGGAAATCTATTTAATTGAAAGAAGGAAGAACTAACAACTAACCTTTAATGTATGATAAACAAACTACTCTTTAATCTACCAAAGCAAAATATTGTCTATCCTACAACAACAATAAAACTATCTTCTGATATATGAAAGAAAGAAGCTATCTTTTAACCTATTAAAACTCAAATATAGTGTTGGTGGTTGTGTGAATGTCTCTGTTGTCTTATAATATCTTGATGGCACTTGACAACAAAATATGACTCAAGCGATATATGCTCAATATTGATCTCAATACCAAAGCAAAAGGTGTGGATTAAACAATACAATGAGAACTTAGTCATTACGGAAACAATTGTCAATTACCCTACATATTCATGTGACTATTAACCATCAACAATATAACGAGATTTTAATTGTACTCTATACTATGTAAGAAAAACTCATAATTAAATTCAATCGTTAACTAAGAATTGGAATTGCAATCTAATTCTAGGAAAGAAATCGCATAAAATAAAACTATGTTATATTTATTTTAACAATTCAAATCGCGGAAAGGAAAATGCGTATAAACATAAATTAAAACATGATTCTAGCATATAGCAAGTAAACTAATGAGTAAATGAATTAACAACTAGTTAAATGAAATCTAAGCAACAATTAAATAGGCAATCTACAAATAAAGACTAAAATTGACCCTATCCTTCCACCGAATCCTTATTTAAGAGAACATAAACTAAAACTATGTTCTACTATGTTTTAAACTTGATTTTAAAAGCATAAATAAAACACAATCTAACTTTTAATTGCTCACGGGGTTAGTGTATGTGTGACGCACCTCCCCGACCACCAATAGGTTGGGGAATCGTCACTACTTAGATGCTTAACTTAGCTCTGACAACATAAGGTAACAACCCAGTATCCAACTGAGGTATGCCACATAATTTTTCTTTTTAAATATGTAGATACACACACTGGCATACATACATATTGAACTTTATGCAATTAACATATACATAAAATTCTCTAGCGGAAGCTTCACATATAAAACATAAACAAATAGTTGCATTCTATAAATATATGATTTCCAGTCTATATTAACATTAATCACAGACATTCAGCGTACACAGGGTTATACCCTTAAACATACAGACAGATATGCTCACTCATGCCATAAAACCCATAAATTAACACATAAATGATAATGCAGAATGTAAATTCACCACAAATCCGATACTTTTCTTGGTAAGAATGTCACCAACTGCATGTAGACCATCCATGAACCTCCGAGCCTTAGACTACACTGTTCATCACTCTGAACATTGATTCACCCCCGAGCTGGGACTAGACTCCACCTGGGTAAGGGGTTTTCTAATGAGGCTAAGAGTTCACGGTCAATATGATAGACTCCATCTCAGGTGCTCACTCAACTGACAACCTACAACCTCTCATTCCCCACATGCCTGTCAAACCCAAGGAAGTGTTCCCTTTCTCTGCTCAAAAGTCCTTCGGCTTCCCTACTTCCCTTCTAGGGCTTCAACAACAGGATAGAATAGAAGTCTTAGAGCACTGTAGCTGTATTTTAGCACCTTCAAGAAATCGATCCCCAACAATTCTTGTTGATTAAGGTTGGTTGTCATTGATGTCAACCCTTGAAGAAAGCTCTGTAGTACAAAGGTTTGGGTAATGGACCCAATATTGTTTGATGTAAATATGACTCATTATTGTTTTTTCATGGTTGATAAGAAGTAAATATATAAGAACTCCACAGTGGTCCCCTTATGGTGAAAGCCCTCACGGGAAGATGCTTTGTGGAGCAAGAGAACCAATGCTTAATTGTGGAATAATGAGATGAAGGAAAGTGATTTTTTTAGGGAAACTATCCTATATGGATAGTTCTTGTCATTTCATTTCCATTGGTATGTGGAACGTCACATAATTCCTCACGGTTAGAGAGTTATGGCCATGAGAAGTTGGAGACCCCAGGTTTGGGTA
>JZKD02S1562779.1:5286-22134 GCA_000966675.3 Picea glauca
ACCTAATAGAAGCTTCCGCTTCTAGAAGGATCTTCCTCTAGATGCTTCTTTTTAGTATAAATAGGAGTCAAGGGTATGAGAACCCTAGCTTGGAGATTATTGTAACAGAGCACTGCTCGATTGGAGGTTTCCCCCTCGAAGAGGCCTGTGAACATTGCTATCTGATTCAAGTGCTATTTCTGTTGCTATTTCGTAGATCATTTCTGTGTATTGTGAAGATTATGCTGGATATTTTATTGTTATTCTGTCATTTCTAGCATTTCGTTTCTGTTCTGCATATTTTATATATCTGGTATCTTGCAGATACTTTCCCATGGATGGGATGGAACAAGAAGTGGTGAGTATAACCCTAGTTTTCTATTAGTGGGCTTACAAGTAGAACACATCACACACCGCTTTACATATTTAGTTACAATTGATTTCATTTGAGGCTAGTAATAAAACCTATACAAATGAGCCATAGTTTTTCCTACCCCAAAATTCCCAGACACAAGAGAAGTGTGAGCTTCTCATATTACATGGACTTGTTCACTTGTAGGAATACATAGCTTTCCAATATGGTAGAGTAGTTTTCCCTGTAGACAATAGTTCTCTACCTATGTACCATGGGTTAGCTTCTCATATACTTCTTTACAATCTTCATCAATGGAATATTGTTCCACATAGATATCATGAGATAAAGAAGTATTATTCAAAATAATAGAAGAAACAATAGAAGGTCTAGAATGCATATCAACTACCTTGTTACTTGTACCCTTTTTGTACTTGATTACCAAATGAAATTGTTGTAGAAAACCCATCCATGTGTAGTTTCTAGATTGTTGTAGTTTAGTCTGTTCTTGGAGATATTGTAAGGGTTGGTGATCTGTATGTATGATTGTTTTCTTCCCTAACAAGTAGTGCTTCCATTTATTTACGCTTTGAACTAATGCATACAACTCTTTATTATATGTAGGATAGTTAACAACAACTTGGTTAAAAGTTTCAGAGTGGTAACATATAGGCTTATGATATTGCATCAATACTGCACCCATGGTGTATCCACTGGCATTTGTCCCAATCTCAAAAGTTTGTTGAAGATTCGACAGTGCTAATACTGGTGCAATATTGATCTTCTCCTTCAAAGTTTCGAAAGATTTTTGTTTCTTTCCTTACCACTTAAAAGTTTTCTTCGCACTGGTTGAGAAATTCAAAGGAGCTGCTATAAAGGAGAAGTTTGAAATGAACCTCCTCCAATATTGGCCTGCACCTAAGAATCTCCATATCTCAGTTACACTTTTTGGCTGAGGCCAATTTACAATTACATCAATTTTGGAAGGATCGATTTTTAATTGTCCTCCTCCTACAATATGACCTAAGTATACAAGTGTAGTCTTGCCAAATTCACATTTAGACAATTTTACATACAAATTTTCCCTTTGCAAAGTAGCTAATACTTTGTTTACATGCCTTACATGTTCATCCCAAGTCCCACTAAAACTAATAATGTCATCTAAATATACAATCACAAAATCATCTAGGAAAGGCATGAATACATCATGCATCACACGCATGAAAGTTGTTGGAGCATTACAAAGCCCAAATGGCATAACTAACCACTCAAACAATATTTGTTTGGATTTAAAGGCCGTCTTCCATGAATCATGTTCTGCAACCTTGATTTGATGGTATCTACTGTGCAAATTCAACTTAGTGAAATAAGAAACAATATTTAACTGATCAAGTAAATCATCTATACGAGGAATAAGGTATCAATTTTTCACCATGATTTTATTTAAAGCCCGGTAATCGACACACATTCGCCATGTGCGATCTTTCTTTGGCACCATCACGATCATAGAACCATAAGGAGATGAACTGGGCCTGATGACACCTTGATCCAATAAGCCCTGTACTTGCTTCTTGATCTCTATCATCTCCACAACTGACATCATGTCCATGCCCACATTAGGGAGAGGAGAATCCTGCTGAATATGTATCTCATGTTGGATTTCCCTCTTACAAGGTAATTCGTATGGTTCCTGGAAAATATCATCATACTTAGAAACAATATCAATTAATTCTTTCTTATGAGAAGGATCACATCCTTGGAAAGCGTTGGATGTCCTGACATCTTTCTATCTTATGACGATGAGTACATATATATTATTAGTGTTTATGAGTCTCTTCATTTTCCCTGAACTAATAAGTGTTGTGTTTACCCTCATGTTGTGAGCTCTAACAATATATTCCACTCCCCCTTTAGTAAGGTGGTACTTGTTCTCATGACGAAAGAAGATTGATTTTCTATCACAAAGATAAGGACTTCCCAACACTATGCCACATATATCAAGTGATACGACATCCCAATCCACTTCATCAATCATATTCAAAGCAACAGAAAATATGAAACTACATTGTTTGGTGACATTAAGTTTTGCATTATCACATACCCAACCAAGAGGATAAGGCATCAGATGTGGTTTCGTTTCAAGACCCATCTTTTTGACAAGTGTTTCAGATATTAAGTTTACTTGGGAACTTGAATCAAATAATGTATCTATCTCAGTGTGTTTAGATACAAATCTTATGTGAAATTTCATTCCTCTTTCGCTCATCATCATGAGATTCATTATTGGAATTTGAACTAGCACGAAGGGAATATTTACCTTGTACTCCAACCGCTATGATCTTTCCTTCGTCTCCTTAATCGAAACCAAGATCGTGTTTCACTATAGAAACGGTTTTTGTCTTCCCTTTTCCACTGAACTATTTCGGTCTCTTATCTAGATGCAGTTTCCAATAGTGTTCATCATCATGACTGCTTTTCTTGCAATGAGTGCAAGATGTCTTTCCTCCTTATCTCATTACTATGGTGGTCTTCTTGTCCTTCCTTTTAAAATTCTTAAAAATTTTATGTGTGATCTGGATTTTATGAGAAGAACGAAATGACTATAGATTATTAATAGGTGCTTAACACAAAATAACAGAGATACAGTAAAACTGGTTTTCTATTTAATAAGGAAATAAGTTGAAACTGTAAAATGCAGTGCAAACAAGCTTGTTGGAATGGTGGCGGATTATCTCTGAGAAGAGATGTGATGGATGCACTCATTTGCAAGAAGATGATTACAATGAGGCTCTAAAGGAATTTTTACAATAATCAGGAATGCCAAAAACCCTAGACATCGAAAAACCTAACCCTAGGAGATGAAGCGCCAAAAGTCATGTGGGCCTCGTTTGGGTAAGTTAGTACATCAACTTCCCGGGGTCGTAACTTTTGCAAACGATCTTCATTTTAGGCATATGATAGCCTGTTGGAAAGGTATCATCAAGGAGATTCATTTTAGGAAAAACATTGAAGAAAATTAGATATTTCAAACCTTTTGTTCCCAAAAAAAATCATTTAGTGCCTCAAAACGGCTCCGAAAGTGAAAACTGCTAAAAATAGTAAATTACCAAAATTGCCAGAAAATTGTTTTGAGCTAGTTGGAAAAAGTGGGTGGCCACCGATATCCACCTGGATCAATGTGGCAGATTGGAAGGTTTATTTGTGGGATCTTCTTGAACATGCTTCCCCCTGTTCTCAAGGTGAGTGGCTTGCACATAAACTTTGTCAAGACTGGTGGGGTTAAATAAGACTAAAGTATGATGAATATAACTATGAAGTGCACCAATATACTTAATTAAAGTTTCATAAGAATCCAAAGGAATGTTTAATGCAAGATATTTCTTCCTAAATTATTTTGTGAAACTTTGTACAATTTGACCTTTACTTTTCCTTATAGTTTGCATTCCATCATTTCTTTATGTAAATAACCCAATGGATAAAATTGCTTCCTTATCATTGATTCAAATTTTGACCACGAGGAAAGAAGATTACCACACTTACTTTTGTCCTGAAGTTTTTTCTCCCACCATACGAGAGAGGTGCCTTCCAACTAAAGAGAAGCCAATTTCACTTTAACTTCCTCTTCATCAATATGTTGAACATGACAATATACTTCAACCTGTCGAATCCAATTATCTATCTTTTTAGGATTAACATGTCCATTAAACATAGGTAAAGCAAATTTTACATCAAGATTTAATAATAGTTTCTTAAAAGAGGCTTTATGGCTAGAATGATGAGAATGGTCAGAGGAAGAAGAACTAGAACTGGATGGTGAAGATGAAGGATCAAGAGGGTCTCCCCCAACCCCTTGGTTTATTGAAGCATCATCATCAGAATGTGCTTCCTTTTTCTTCCCTTTATTCTTCATCCTCTTCTTGTAATATACATACATTCGCTCAACCATTTCTGACATGTGATAAAAGACCATATGAAATTTTTTCTCCTGTTCATCATGCTTGTCTTCTTCTGCCATTTTCTTCCTTCGAGATGCATGACCAACTTTGGGATTTAAAGTATTAAGAGTTCCTTCACTCTGCTTATACTTGGTCCTAGTAAGCATTCACGCTCAACAATTCAATTCAAATGCGACTTCTCTGATACCAACATGATACAGGATCTTTTCATCGAGTGATTTATAAAGAATTGCACTAAATGAGCATAAATTAAAGTTCACCATTAAAGAAGGAAAAACTCAATAATGAAGAAACATAAGAATCAAATATGAAAAAAAAACTTGATAATGGAGTTTGTCCCTGGTGGACTACGTCTCTGGGTCCTACTCTCAAATGGGTAGGCTTTTTCATTAACTCAACAAAAGAATTTGGAAGAATACATAAGTATACCTCATTCTGAAATCAAGCTGCAAAAATATTGCTCAGATCAGAAAACAGACAACACCACTGAATTTGTGGCATCGAATTATCCAAAACTGAATATCTCTATGCCTTGATCTGACTCTGGCACTCTCAGGCCCAAGAAGAATTTTGTCTCAGTTTTCATGCCCTACAACCTGCAATAAATGTTGACGTACCCCTGTCTCAAACTGTGTGCTGACCATACATATGCATGCCTCCTCTTGAACGTGAGAGGATACACCTTTTATGTAATAAAGGCAATGCATATTACAACAAAGGGTCATTGGCGCATTGGTTATGACGCAAGTGTTAAGGCGTTAATGAGGAAGGAGGTCTCGAGATCAAGCCCGCGACCCTCCCAATTTTAGCTTGATTATTGTAAAAGTATATATATATATATAAACATTTCTTCTCCGCTACATTTGGAGATGGTTCTATCATTGGTTTGGTTGCCGGATTTGGCATGGTCTCGCCAAATTTGGTGGGCTCACCAAATACCTTTTTTTAATTTCTAATCACGGGTTGTCATTGGGCATTTACCCAATGCCATGTGGCAGCCCATGACTGGGCCAGGTAGAAGGCTCCTATTCGACCACGTCATCCATTGCAACGTCATTTGTGACCATGCCTTGTCACTTTACAAACTATATAGACTGCCACATGGAAAAAAATTACTGGTCCATGGATCAATCCAGAAATGCCAAATATGGGTGACACATGGCAGCCTTTGGTGCAGCCACGTCACCATATTGATGTCAATATGAAACATGTCAGCTCCTTAACCTCCCAAGTGTATTTTACGGATGCTGACATCATCCGTACTAGTGTTGACGTCAACAGTACAAATGATGACTCATCCCCCTCCCGACTGGGTTAGGTTGACCAAACGTTGACCGTGAATATATTTTGATCTATAACTCTATTTGATGAGATTTTTGCATCGTTAGAAATATTGCGATGCACTCTTCGCGATGATGTCATTTTCACTAGGTTTTGAGAGATTTAAATTTTTTCCCTTTCTTTATCTATTGAGGCCATTATGAGTGTCCTGAGTTGCTTCTACGAGTTCTGAGTTGTTCTTAGTATTTTCTAGATCCTTTTTGGATCAATCCTCCCCTTCCTCTTGATATTTAGATGAATTTTGGGTATCATTTTCCAAATCTTTGAGGGATTGAATTTTTTTTTCCATGTTTACACCTTTAGAAGGGGGGTTTATTTTAGTGGTAGGAGGAGTGCTCTTTTCTTTTTTAGGTTGAAATTTAAAAAAAATCTTGGGCTTGGAAGATCCTTCTCCGTAATTATTTCTCATATCAATAATTTCATTTGTGAGTTTCTTAACAATCCTCTAGAAAATTTCCACATGTGTAGATTCCAAGTCTTTCTTATCTTTTAGAGGCTTGGTAATAGTGGCTTTGGTTTGGTTACTAGTTTTTTCTTTTGAAGGTTCAATCCCAGGGTTTCCTTTTAAACCTAACAGATCTTTCTCAGCTTTAATGGATTCTTTAAAGGTTTCTTCTAGATTATTCTTCTTAGAATTTTTTACAAACAATCTATGGAAAAAGGGAGAGCTGAAGTATAGAATTCAATTGAAACATCTTTAACAGGTTTGGAAGCATGGGGAATTTCATTCATTAAAGTGTGAAACCTTTGAGCGGAATCCTTAATTTTTTCCTTAGCATCCATCTTTATTCTTGAAATATCAAGTACTAAAGTGGTCGCAGTTTTATCTTCCCCAAAATTTTCAATTAAAGAGGTTTCAAAAGAGTTCGAGCTAGTGATAGAACCCTACGCTAAGGAAAAATATCAGGTTGAATCCTTTTTTTCAAATGTATAAGGAATTAACCTGTAGACAACATATTCATACTGTATGTCCATGAGTCTAAAAACATGCATGTACTTTTTTATATGGTCTTTGACAAAATATTTCTTGTCTGGGTCAAATTTTGGAAAAAACTTCTCAAGATTCTTAGGCATGTCATGGACTGCCCTAGGTATTGCGACAACATCATGGACCAACCAAGGTTGTTTTTTTTTTTGGTTGGTATTAACACTTGCCATGGGTTGAGGATTTATAGGGACTCCCCCTTCTCCTTCTCCCTCAATTTGTTTTTTGGCCCTACCTCTAAGGGACTTTGGTGGTGATTTAGGAAGAATGGGAGATATACCATCACTACTAGCAAGTAAGAAATTCTCTAGGTCAAAATATGAGTGTTCTGAAACTCCTTGTAAAACTTGTGATAGGAAATAACCAAATGTATTGATGGTGGGGATTCCTTCAAGGAAAGGGGGATTTCAAGAGTTGTTTCTTCCCACATAGGTCCTCTGTGGCCTTCGGGTACCAAAAATCCAATAGGGAGTTGACATTTTTTCCTACTCCACTACCTAGTTAACACATGTTCATGGGATTACTTTATTATTAGGTTTAGCTCTTATTTCATGAACCTTTGAGGTGATTGAGTTATAGGTTTGGAATGATTAATACCTCATTGAGTGGAAACGGACGTGGGAGTATTGACAGAGTATGATAGAGGATGGAAGGATTGTTTTGGGTCTAGATGAGAAAAATCACTTGTTTGAGTTGTACTTATCAACATAATAGAATGAGTAGGATCTTGATATTTTTAAGCATCCATTCAATTTGATGGGCCTCTTTCTAGTTCCATTTATGTTGATGGGTCCATTTTTTCTTGTTAAGTAGGTAAGGGACAATGCCTGATGGAAAGTCCCAATTAGACCCACTCTGATTTGGGATGGAATTTCCGACTAGTATGTGGGATTGGTTGCCAATCCAAACTTAGTTACTAATATGAATCTAAGAAAAAAATGTTCTTAGATGAATTAAAATATGAAACTAAACTAACTATTGATGTCTATCACTATTCTAAATGAAAAACTAAGTTTTTCTAAGCTATCTTGATCATGAGAAAACTAACAAAAATGAGTATAGTAAAAATGATATTCTCTCCAAAATAATAAGTTCATTTATGAAAGTAATAGGCTAATATTACAATGAAGTTAGCAAAAGAAACAATTAATTTTTTAACCTACGTATTACACCATTGTTGTACTCATAAGGAAATTTAGACAATATAACATAATGAGCATAGTAAAGAAGAAATTCATCATACAATAATCCATACATTCATATAATAAAGATATACAAAAGGAATAATATCATTTTCTTATATCCGATTCCAAAATTTCCAAAAGTGTCTCTTGATCTATAAATCATACAATAAAAATATTGTTCCTATACAATAGAGATCCAAAAACCCTCTTTCAATTACAGTCCCCTCTTTTATAAAACAAGAGTTTTTTTTAGATTTCAAAACTTCCTACTATCAAAGGACAGTCAAGGTGTGTCTCATCATATACCCATTTGAATTACAATAAGAGAATGAACAAAAACGAATCAATTACAAGACTAGAATATTCATGAAATCCTTTGATCTTCCATTTAAAATTGGTATTCCTTCCAAAGTGCATAATATTTCATTATCTCATCTATCTTTCACAACTGCATCTTTTCTAAGTCTAGTTCCCTATCATATTTTTTTTTGGTAACTTCTAGCTTCAATTCTTGTTCTATTTTCTTGATGAAATTTCGGGTCAAAGTGATCAACTTTATGGGTTTTATCATGTATTCATCTAGAACCTTATTATTAACTTATGTTAGTTGTTTTATACTCATTGGATTGGCTTCTCTTCATTCAACCACTTCCACTATTCTTAATTCGTATGGTGTTACTTCATAAATGGTAGGCATGATTTTCATTCTGAATTATTTTATAATGTCATTGAAATCATTCCATGTTATTTTATATGCTTTGGTCATTGTCCCTTGAATATTTCAAATATCTTGCAATAGGGGCTTCCATGTATCGAAAATGACTTGACCTTTTAACTTCTTCCTAGTGGTGTATAGTGGCAAGGCGACTGGTGGATCTTTGTATACACTGTGCCAATCAAGAAATCAAGAATCCTTGCGAAGGTATCATTGGCCTTCTGATATATGTCCTTGATTTTATCAATCTCATCTTACAACCTTATTTGGTCATCCATGTCTCTCTAGATACCATTCACGATGCATAAGCACTTATTTTTCTCTGATTTCATATCTTCATTAATAGTCATGGATTCTTACCTTATGAATTCTAAGGCAAAGGTCGCTACTTTTTTATCTTCCAGAGATTTCTCAAGCCTTTCCTTATATTTCTCTAACCCTAGAATCTTTTTCCACTTTTGTTCAGAAAATTTGTTGGTTTCTAGTTGTTAGGCTTGTAAATTGGCCAATTCTTGTGTATAATTAATTTTCATTCATTCCATCTCCTCAACATGCTCATTCTCATGGGCATTCAACTCTACACTCATTTCATCCTTTTGTGTTTTAAGACTTTGTGCATTTCTTATTTGTGGATATTTTCAATAGTTCCAGCTGGGCTTTAAAATTTAGCAATGATTTAATCCTTTTGAGTCTGTAAGCCCATTTCCATTTCCTCGTTGTAGATTTTCTCTGCAATACTAGTTGCCTTGTGGAATTCAACAAATATGTCATATTGTTGTGTGCTTAATTTTCCTTCCACTTTCCTTCTAGCTCAGCAACTTTGTCTTCTGCAATGTCCAATGATGTAGATACTTCATATATTGACATTACATTTCCCCCTACAAATGCATGAAGTGAAAAGGCCATTTGTATAGCATTATCTTTAGGATATGGCCCTTCCTCCCATCCAATGACTCTTTTGGTTGGTGGTTGGATCACAGTTGTATCCCCTCTTTTCCTCTTGTTTGTTCTCTTATAAATTCTTTTAGTTTAGTTACTATAGTAGTAATCCCCTATTTCTACTATAACATCATCTAAATTTAACACTTGTGAGGAGAAGGTTGAATTACATGGAAAAACCATAAGAGGGTTACATTCCTGGGGAGGAATGTTAACTATGCTCACATTTGGAGTACATGGATTGTTCTGATTTTCATTTAATTTTTTTTGTCTTTCCTATTATGCATCCTCATCAAATTTCTTTGTGTCCATAGCTTCAATAGTATTTTTTTGTTCTTCATATGATTTCCTTTTTTGTGCCTCTGGCATTTCTCCCAATCTCTTCTTCTCCACCTTGGTATTTTTCTATTGAACTGCATCTTGTTGAGATTGTATTTCCTCTTGTTTATTTTTCTTCCTCTCATTGACAAGCGTTTTTAGTGCTTCTTTGATTTTCTTATTCTCTTTGGCATTGGAAATTTTCTTAGGTTCATTTTTTACCTTTCCCTTTTCTTCTTTTCTTCTCTGATACTCTTCTTAAAATTTCATTGTTTTTTAGTGCCTCTCATTTTCTTTCTTCTTATCCTCTTGTTCCTTAGCTTCCAATGTTTCCTGCTCTTTTTGGAGACATAATTGGAACTATTCTTGGGTTATCCTACTCCTCTCTTTTTCATCTATCTAAATATTTTCTCTTGCCACGTCATTAAGTATCCTTTGCAATACCTCTTCAAAGATAATAACCCATTTGAAGATTGTTATCCCCATTTTGTGGGATAACTAAGGACATGATTCCTCGAGGCCCTCAGGTTGCATACATGGAGTATCGAGAGACATCTTCACTAATAGTGTCCACTTGCACATATGGAGACCCACCTCAACACCACGCTTCAAGTTGATCATGACAATATTCACCACATCATTTGGCCTCCAGAAAACATTATGTCTTGCTCCATGAGGTACAATTCAGGTATTATAGTGAGTGTCATTTCAATATTTGAGGCATTTGAGTTTGTTACATCTATTACTACTTTTGATTATGTGACATTTTCTTGGACATTATGCTCTTTGCCCTGTTTCACCTTGGCGGTTGGCATTGTTCCCTAGTAAGTGGGCTGCCTTTAGGGATATGTATGCTACTGGGAGGTATTTTTTACAATTCATCGTGTCATTCTTGACCATACTTGCCACTTTCCACACTTCATCCGCTCATCTCCTCACCTTTTGGGTTTTTTGGGTGTATTGACCCAAGAAGGGGTTGTCGCTCACTTCATGGGAAGAAGCGGCTGAAGGCCCAAAGGCTTGCGTCTGGAAAAAGATAAGATATTGATTATGAACCTTCCAGATGCTCTCCCAAAGAAGTCTTGAGAGAAATGAAATGCTTCTCTTCAAAAATTAAAGACATGGAAAATCAAACACATAAATATAGATATCCCCACTTGTTGAGGTGTGTACACTCATGTGGTGTCCCTCTATTTCCTTGCATATGGAACTCTGTGTACCTCTAGATTCAAGTGGCCTTATGGTGTTTCCCCCCAAGCTAATCGATTTCACTCTAGGGAGTACCCAAGGTTTTGGATCATTAATTAATTAATGGAACTGAATGGGCTTGGAAAAAGGATGCATTGAAAACGAAGGTGCAACACACTGTTAAGCCCTAATATTGGCTCATTACCCCTTAATTGGGGCATATTACATTAGTAATGTTATTTTATTTATGTCGGATTTATTCCATTAGTTGTAATTATACCTCCTAGTCTCCTATATATACCAAGGAGACATTTTCATTTGGAATCATCTTGTACTTGAACATTTATATGCGGTAAAAGGAGGTTTCTCTCTCGAAGAGGCTTATTATATGAAATTGTCTATTTTTTGAGGCTTTGAGTACTTATTTTGAGGGTTTTCTATGTTATATTGTGTTGGCAGCCAATTCATTTTTTTTCAATTGCCCTAAAAGCTGCCTACACCTATTGTCTCCTAAATGACAAGTCATCGTTGCATTTTGCAACTAGACATTTTATTTATTGCGACAATTGCAATTTGGTTTCGATTCATTTTTCACAACTGAAAGTGTGAAAACCCCTCCATCGTTATTTGGACTGTTATTATCTTCTGAAAGGCACTTACCTTTGGTTTGCTATTAAGTGGCTGGAGTGGTTTTTGTTCAAACTATGTCCGTTTATATACTCTCACTTTGATTGCGCCTTTTGATTAATAAGCCATTGAGCATGCAAATTTATTTGTTACATTTGGTTTTATAAGGGTCATGATTGATTTTGGTTTTATACGATATGATCCTTATTGTTATGAGCTCTTGACTTATCGATTTTATAAGATCTTTTGTTACAATGTTTTATAAAACTTTGATTATATATTATGCTATGAGCGCATGATCAATATATGAGTATTCGATTTCATGTTGAATGACAAAGGTTTGAAGTTATGAATTCACGTTGGGTAAACTTTTGGTTTGATTTAATAGTCTGAACTTATGCGATGGCACGATTGGATAAAAATTTAACTTTGGGTTTTGATTTTATGATTCAAATCATTACTTGGCGTATGTTTGTTTTATGGGTTTTGGTTTAATGGTTCTAAGTTATGCAATGGTGCATTGATATAATATATGGTATGGCAAGTTGATACAATGATCCACCGCCCAAATTATCCGGTTGGATGACTCATATGGTTTAAATGATATTATGGTGGATGGAACAGCACTGTACTATGCCATTATTATCCTGCATGGCGGTGGTAATCCCACCACCTTCGCACGCATACAATTAATCCATTCCCATTTGAGCGCTGCAGCTGTTAGACGTAACGATTTTCGACTCTGTGTATTGTATTTTTGGATTCAAACCCTACTATGCACACAAGCCATGGCTCCAGTCGTAAGGGCCGAGCCCAACGGTTGCCAAGCATTGCTCATGTTTGATGGCACCTACAACGACCTGGAGAAATTCGGATGGCTCCCGTTCATAAGAAAATTTGATGGTTATAACCCTAGCGTGGCTCGGCAATTTGCATTAACCTTCCATGGCTGCCAAGCCAAGGTTGGGGATGTGCAACTTGAAATTAATGAGCAATTTCTTAGCTCGGCAACTAGTCTGGCTGCTACGGGACAGAAGTGGTCTAAAAATTGTAAAATGGAAGATGTACCGTGGAAATTTCTCTTCCAGTCTCGAATGGTGGACTCCTGCGACAAAGGATTGCCTACAAATATGTTAAAACAACGATGGCATGACCTGCTAATGATAATCAAGCAATTCATTACTTGCGAGGGCAGGTACGGTTTCATTTTCTTGTATCACCTTCGTCTATTGATGGTTTTTATGGGTTTTGAACTCAATATGCCTCACTACCTTCATAAAAGTCTGTTTGAGATGGCTAAAAGGTACAAACGCAACCAGGCCGATACCAGCCTCTTCCATTTTGGGTTGATTAAAATGTTTTTGGTTTATGAATTGGGGTAACATCGTGACTGTTGGGGTGATTTTCTCAGTCGTAATAGATTTGAGGACTCAAGTCCACCACAGGTTGATAAACCTGTGGTGAGCGAAAGCAAGCCTATCCCCCCTGTGCCTTATAATGTTTTGCTACCCAAACCTCTACCCGATTCACCTATGAACTTGCCCATGTCTGTGACCAAACAGGTCGAAGTTACTAAACCCACAGCCAAAAATCCTAAAGCTAAATCTAATGAAAATTCTAAAGGTAAGAAAAATGCCCGGTTAATCTCTCGCATGGCGAGAAATAAACCGAAACCCTCTGTCAACCCTGAGCCTATCATGGTCAGCGAAGATTTCGACTCGGAGATTGAATGTTTCCTTGCAGATGAGTATCCCTACTCAAAAGGTCTGTGTGACAAACCTCCTTACGATTTTGTCAAAAACCTACCACCTTGTTTGCGGGATGATTCCAATTTTCCTAGCATTGAAATGCCTCGTGAAACCCTCGATGACTCGTCGAAACCCTCTCCTGCTCAACCAGCTATTTCACCATGCGATCAGTGTGGCTTATGGTTGGAAAGATACTACCTAGATGTGCCTATGTTGCAATCTAGAATTCATGCTCTGGAAGATCAGGTGGCAAAACTCACCAGTCAGAATGCCAAGGTGCAACCCACTGACAAGAAGCAGCGAACAACTGGTTCAATTCTGTTTAAGAATGTTGAGTCAGCTACAACATTCGTCAATTCAAAATTGGCATAGCCCGAACAATCTCGCTGGTATGACCTTCACCCATTTATATGACATATTCATAAACTCTGTGTACATCATTGACCTACTCTGTCACATAAGCATGCATTGCTGTATATAATTTCGTTTCGTAAATTGAATTTCGTTATCGATTAAGGTTTTAACTGGATTTGGTTTTGATTCTATTAATCATAGTGTGGATTTGATTGTTTTAAAATCGGTTGCGATTGAATGTTCTGTTGCATCTATTATAGACAAGATGTTGTGCATTTCAAATTTTGAAACATGATCTGTGTTGCGATCCGAATTGGTTACGATTCACATGATGGGTAAACGATGGTTATCTGTTACAATTTTTGTTTAAGTATGACTTTGATCAGCCTGAATACGGTTTGGATTATGTTTAAAAAAAGGTTTTGTTTTATCTTTACCCAAATCGTAAAATCGTAACAGTCATATAAGTCCCAGCCAGTCAATTCGTTGTGGCCGGTCGGCTCTGTTCTCTTTTGAATTGGAATAATAATGGATATTCAGTTACAAATGGATTTGCAAAGTGGAAACAATCATGCCCAGGATGATTCAAACCCGATTTTATTGGATTACTGCCCAGCTTATGGTTATTATGTTGTTGGATCTTGACTATGTAATGCCCAGCAATCAAAATCTATGGCGATTTTTGGTCAATACTGTTACACATGTTTCGTTTTCAATATATCGTAACAGTCTTCCATATTGGTATTTGATCACAACAGAATGAATCTTATGCCTACCTATCTGTACTGTTGATTGAAATGACATGAATTTATGTATATTGTTACAGCTGTAACAAATCTATTGTGTGTTCAATGGTATCAATTATAATTATTATTACGATTCTGTTCAATTATGGTTTTATCGATTACGATTACATCGTATCTCATATGACTTGATTCACTGCTTAATTTCGTTTGATACGAAACAGGCCAGTCAAGGTTCGACCATGTTTTATGGTAACTGAAAACAGAGCATTCTTTACTCTGTTTCGATTGCATTCATTTTTGATATTGTTTAATTTGAATGATGATTTCAATTGAATCACTAGTAATTTGTTTTTTGATGATTATTAAAAGATGATTGGATTTGATTTCATTTGATTGATATCTGGTCCTGTTTGCTATTCTTAACTAGCTACAGAATCAGAAGATTCTATAGCTAAGTCTGTGGAATCAATTTTTTATTGTTTTCTTAATGAAATATCTTTCTAATTGGATATTTGTGCTCTATTGAAGGTAAATTCGAATTTGCAACTGAGTTGTTGAGCAGTTAGGGGATGTTTCAGAGATTTCACTTGCATTTTATTTTCTTAGTTTAGGATATTTTGGGATATCTCCCAGATTATGTAAAACTGTTTGATAATTATCCACAGGGATGTTTTACCCTGTGGAGAAACCTATATATACTTGTAATTTTTGTAATAATGTTCATCCTCAGTTGTGGGACAACAAGGATATGG
The DNA here is from genome assembly GCA_000966675.3 of Picea glauca. NCBI lineage: Eukaryota > Viridiplantae > Streptophyta > Pinopsida > Pinales > Pinaceae > Picea > Picea glauca. The sequence goes on from JZKD02S1562779.1 coordinate 20,471, forward strand.
AGTTATAAAACAGACTGAAGCATAATTTGGTGTTTTTTCATAGCTTTAGCTTCTCAATATATCAACATTTTGTTTCATGTTCAGTATATCACTTTGTTTATGGTTTATGACTACTTTAGCTATCTGAATCAAATGCAGATGATATAATTTTTATTACTGTTATCCATATCTTGTTTCTTCCAAATAGATAAAAGACATAACAATTGTTAATTTATTTTGTGAATGATAGTTTTATCTTCTTCATAAATTGAATTGTTATATATAAGTTTCTTTCATAACAGGTTTCCCTTATTGCAGGAATTTATAATCATAAGATTGTTATGATCTCTTTTATGTCTTGTTTGTCCTGTAAAATACTTCAAGGAGCATCATAGCTGATCGTTTACGAAAAGCTTAAGGACTAAACGGTGTGAGTTTCTCTCCTCCAACCAGCTTAAGAAGTCATCTTACACAGGGCAGACTTGAAGCGTTTCCAGTTCAACTAGTATTATGTTTACTGTTTTTTATTAAGTAGTTTAATATAGATATAAGTTTAATTAGATTTATATTAGATTGTTTAATTTCAGTAAATATATTAGATCGTTTAATTTCAGTAGTTTTTATTTCTTTTTCATAAAATATAAAAATAAAAATAAAAAAAGATTCTTGGCTATCGCAAGGCAGCGCATACACGAGTTTTATAGGTTTTAATTAAATCTGTAGGTTGTTGATAGTGTATATTTGTAAATAAGGAAAATCGCAACTGATAATTAGATAGTTGATTTGAGTTATTATAATAGTTATTAGTAGATTGTATATAATAGTTGGAATAGTTAGATTTAGTTTTAATTTAATTTAGTAATTTGTTTTAATTAGGTTAGTATATTAATTAGTTAGTTTAGTTTGTTTCATTAGTTGTAATTAGTTTAGTTTCTTTTAGTTTATTTTAGATAGTTTAATTTGTTTGTTAGTTTAGATTAGATTAGTTAATTTAGATCAGTTTTCTCTTTGGTTTTATTAGGAGACCTTAGAGCGGCCAACGGAGTCGTTAAACTCATCAGGGTGGTCCATTCCAAACAGCTTGGGTTATTTAGACAACCCTGGACTGGTTCCACTCTCCCAATTGACGGATGGACAATTTCGCCCGTCAACAAATGGCGCTAGAAGGAGGGCCACAACTTAATTAATGGCATGAGGTGGTCGCAAGACTCCTCCTCCACCTAATCACACACCCATAGTGACTAGAAGCTGTTCACAAGATAATATCCCCCCTCAAACAACAACTACTTCAACTGAAGATCCACAGATCACAGTTGAGCCAGCAACCCCTAATCCTACAGGTGGTGATCCTCAAGAGATCGTTCGTCAATCTCTTATCAGAACACATAGTGCCTTAGCTAGACTTAGGCAACCAAACCGCCCGTGGGGTCAACCTTTAGACTTATCTAATATCAGAGAAAAGTTAGGTGACATAGACCTCACTGTGAATCCTACAGATCTAAACACAAATCCTGCTATAGGAGGATCTGGGATACCTCCTTCACTACCTCCCTCATCTCCTTCTTCTTTCGGGGGAGATTCCTCTTCTGACGAAGGTAAATCACCTTCTCGTCCCTCCACACCTACTACCCCAATGGAAAATCAGAACAACCCTGCTAGACCTTGGTTGGACCAGGATGCTGTAG
>JZKD02S1562779.1:46349-67830 GCA_000966675.3 Picea glauca
CATACCCTAGGGAGTAAGAGTAATTACACCCCTAGGGATATTGTAGATCCAAATTATGTTTAAATAATCCATTCACCCAAATATTAAAGGAACTAATCTGATTTTTTCATTGGAGATATAAAATACTTGCCTCGGTAAATGTGAAAAACCACTCTTTTGAGGTTGTCAAATTTGGAATCAATTCTATGCTTTATGTGCTTGGTTGAACCACTAAGTATTAATTGATGTTGTTATATATTTTCATCTACAGTCATTAGGTCTACATAAACCCTAATACATTTTCACTAATAACTCACTTGTCAACCGTCTAAAGTTGCTAAGAGTTTGCCACATTAATCTACTAAGCCTAGAGCACGTTTTGGATGGATTATTGGCAAGTTTTGATGGCTGAATTATTTTCTATAATAACTTGTTTTCTACAGTCATAATACTAATAATTAATTCTTTGTAACTTGTTTACAACACCCTTGCATCGTTGCTAAAGTTTCATGCTATATTCTTGATCTAAACTAGGCATTTGCTAGCTTGCCTCTTATACTTTTCACTGAGCTTTAAGAAACTTTATTTTGAAGCTATTACTATATTTTTGTTTCTGATATATAATTTGGTTTACTGCTGCAATTAGGGACAACAAGATTAAATTGCTTGTCCACCTAACATTATACACATATATTTTTCTTGTATATGTTTTTCTTGTTCATGTGTCTCGGGCAGGCACATCACTCCTTACAACTACTCGTACCTCTTGGAAATGTTTGGCTACCACCAAGAATCTTTCTCAAGAGATTTCATGTTTAGTATCTTGAACTACAGGGAATAAACTTCCATCTTTCCACTTTCCCTCTCATTTCCCCCTAGGGTCACCGATATTCCCCCCTTGGGGTGATTCTCTCATCTCTAAAGTGACGGGAATACCTACTTAAGGTGACAGTGGGTAGGTGTTCTCTAAGCTGTCACCATTTTGTGGTTGGTTCCATATTTTCCCAAACTAAAAATTGTGCGATAATGTTAGAAAAATTATTCCAATGGTAGGCTCTTCTATAGTGTAGTTGGAACATTTTTTCATCAAAGAGGAAACATTATATTGTTTGGTGACTCTAACAGAGAAGAAACTGAGGAATATTCCTTCTTTGAGAGTTGCACTTGCCAAATTTTTCATTCGTGGGGAAGATTTAATCATATGGATAAAAATAATTAAACATATAATTCGTACTTTCCAAGTACTATCATTAGTCTTGTGAGGGACCCACTTATGCATTGCACTTTTATTATTTAGATGAGAATTATCAAAAAGGACTTCATCTGGGTCCAATTTTATCAGAGAGAAAAGGTTTTCCTAAAGTAATGATTATGACAGAACACTTTCCAATAATACTATCTGAAAGGTTCTATCAGAATAAAAATTACTATTGTTTATCAGTTTATTCTGAGGAGCATTACTAGGTAGGAAATGGTTCAATGAATTTCATGCATGATCAAATAGGTGAGTATTTGCTTTGAGGTCTAACCTGATCTAGCATTTAGTATTTTCGGGTAAGAGTCAGTTGGAAATAAGTGAAATAGCATGAGGTCTTTGACTCATATAGTGGATTGTATGACTAGGATTGAGACTGTATAAGAAAAATAGTAGTATCTTGTGTTAGTATCAAATCAAACAAGAAGTGATAAAGTACCTTGCCAAAAACTTGTTAAGGGATACCCATTGAAATTCTCTATATTATAAAACTTTAGTGGGTTTTTGGGGGGGGCACAGCGGGAAGGTGATTGGATATTTTTGAGACTACAACCTTATAAACAATATAGTCCAAAAAAAAAGAAGGTTTGGAAACTAGCACCAAAATTTTATGGACCCTACAAGATTCTTCACAACATTGGAGAAATTGATTAAGAGGTAGCTCCACCTTCTTCTCGATTCAGGTTTTGTCTCACAAACCTTTTTGTGCTTCTCCTTATAAGATTAGGGTTTTGGACCATTATAGTTCTTTATTTATGTTAAAAGGTCATTCGTTCGGCCTCTTGTAATATATTTTTTCTAATGAGCATAGCCAACTTCTCTTTCTCTTCAGAGATACGATACCACCATTTTAGCCAATTTGTTTTCTATAGTATTCTTCTATTTGATTCATTAATAGAAGCTAGGTTTTCATGATAATAGTGTTCTCTCTCATTTATTTATGTGTTTGTTTTATTTCATTCTCAATATAATCCAAAATTGTGAGAGGTCTAATCTAGGAGATGATGAAGTTACACCTAAAACAAATGAAAAATGAAAAGAACCAATTATGGAACAATTTTATACTCTAATGAGTCTCAAAATTAAATTATCATGGTGTGATTGGCCTATTATAGATCCCTTGAAAAAGATTGAAAACATGGAGTCCCTAGCTTACAATTGACACAAACAAGCCATAATAAATAGGACTTAGAAAAAAAATTGTATAGATCTAGATAATGTTTTTATTTTCACTTCTCAAGAGCCTTTTCTAGATGTAAAGAAGGTTAAGCTCAATGATTTATTGTCAGTTGGGATAGCCATATCCCATGCTAATATAGACAAAGATAAATATGGGTAGGATGAAGTAGATAATATGAGCAAGCATATTGCTACATTGAATAATCAAGTAGAATACTATAAAGGATCTTATATGATGAAATATAATATGGAGGGAGAAATAAAAGAAGGTATGAGATCACTTTCATTTACAAGATTATTTCTTAAAGAAGTAAATCTACAAATCACTTTCATTTACTATTCCTGAAGGTTATCTTTTAGTAACATATTTATTCAATCTCTTTAGATTAGGTTTATTTCTAGCATTTAATATGTAAGTGGTAAAACATTAAAAAACATAAAAAAAATTACTTTTGAACTAATTCATAAATCTCGTCGAAGAGTTACCAAATCATAACCCAGAGGATTATTACATCCCAAATAGGGAAGAATTTAATTGGTCCTATTACTCAGGTTTAATTCCTACTATTGATTCTTGGGAATCCAACCCCCTCAACAAGTTGTAGATACACTCACGAAATATGCTCATTTTTGTGTAATTCAAAGTACATAATCTTTAATCCAAGTGGTGGAAGTGTTCATACAGGAAATTCATTGACCTCATGGATTTCCTAAAATAATAGTAAGTGACATAGGTTGGAAAGAGTTATGTAAAATAATAGGGAAGACTTCATAGTGAAGGTAATGGAGCTACAGAGAGTGAGATTGCATTTACATATCCTATATGATGACATATAATATGGAGGAAGAAATAAAAGAAGGCATGAGATCACTTTCATTTACATTTCTTAAAAGAAATAAAGCTACAGACAACTTTCATTTACTTTGTGGAGGTTATCTTTTAGTAACATATTTATTTAATTTCTTTAGATTAAGTTTATTTATAACATTTAATATGTATGTGGTAAAACATTAAAAAACATAAAAAAAAAAAATTGAACTAATTCATAAATCCATATTATTGAGTTTTAGGAATCCAACCCCCTCAACAAGTTGTAGATACACTAATGAAATATTCTCCTTTTTTTGTAATTAAAAGTGCATAATATTTAATCCAAGTGGTGGAAGTGTTCATAAAGTAAATTCATCGACTTCATGGATTTCCTAAAATAATAGTAAGTGACAGAGGTTCAAAATTTACAAGAAATTTTTGGAAAGAGTTATGTAAAATGAGGGGAACAACTAGGCTAGTTGTGAGTCCATTATATCATCAATAAACAGATGGTCAAAGAGAAATAGTTAACACATATTTAGAAGGTTATCTTTGTTTCTATTCTTCAGACAATCAATCTCAATGGTGATGCAGACCCCCTATCCCTCCTCAGGGTTGCGTGACCTCTCGGTCAGGATCTTCTGGTTCGAGAGCCGAAATGACTCTTCTGGTTCCAAAATGGAACCCTTCGAACAAACACACAGGTCCCCCCATAAATGCTCAGTTGACTTTTCCAAGCATTAAGCATGAGCTCCCACAATACACGACCAAGAGTCATGACCTCTGGCTAGGCTCAGGTTCCAGCACCTATTCCTTAGGGTTTCACATATTGCGAAATCAGGGTACAAGGGTATCCCTACTCCTTGGAATCCTCGATTGCTGAAATGTCGAAATCCCGATGACCTGAGATCTACGGCTCATATCTCTCATGGATCAACAACCATGCTTATTTTGGAGTTTCATGTTTCACGAAATCAGGGTACAAGGGATATCCCTACTCCTTAGAATCCCCGATTGCCGAAATACTGAAATCACGGTGACCCGATATCTACGGCTTAGATCTCTCTCGGATCGATGACCACATTTGTTTTGGCATTTCACGTTTCATGAAATCAGGGTACAAGGAATATCCTTGCTCCTTAGAATCCCCGGTTGCCGAAATTCCGAAATTCTGATGACCCGAGATCTACAGCTCAGATCTCTCTTGGATTGACGACCATGCTTATTTCGGCATTTCGCGTTTCAAAAAATCAAGGTACAAGGGATATCCTTGCTCCATGGAATCCCCAGTTGCTGAAATGACAAAATATCGATGACCCGAGATCTACGGTCCACGTCCAACCTTGTTATTTCACTATTTCGTGATTCGGGGTTTTGGGAGACAAGGACCTCTGTCCCTGCTCCTTGGAATCCCCGGTTGCCGAAATGCTGAAATATCTTGGCGTTCAATCAATGGCTCACAATAATCCATGAGATCTACAATCCACGTCCAACCTCACTATTTCTCTATTTCAAGATTTGGGGTTTTGGGAGACAAGGACCTCTGTCCTTCCAACTTGCGATACCCGAAATTGCGATGTGGACCGACAGTCCAGATCTATCTGAGATTGATGGCCACTATTCCTCCTGAGATTTGGATGTCAATAATCCCTCGACACTAATCTCTTCGCAGCTCCACCTTATCCAATGGCTTGCGAGGTTTCGACATTTCTCCTCGAGGACTCTTCACTGTCCATTCAAATCTTCAATATCTCCCCTCCTAGATCTACACAGTGTTAAAGCCTGTACTCCTACATCAAATAAGATGATCCGCAAGATTCTCCACCATTATCCAATGCTCAACGACGTTCTTCCTCCAGATCTTTTACTCACTCCAGACTTAGAATATTTTCTAAGTCTTCAAAGACTCGATCTTCGCTTCTTCCAGGGAATGAGTTCCTGGATCTCGATAATACTTTCTGAAGGGTTGTTCTTCCTGAGCTTTGTCTGGTTCAGACTTCGATTTCCTTCCCACTCCTTTCTTCTAAGAGATTTCGATAACTCAAATCCATAGTATTTCTCACAGAGAAATTCCTCCTGATTTCCTTACGTTCCTCTCTGGCTCGATGCACACCTTGCAGAGCTCCCAATGAAGAGAAATAATTGAAACTAGAAAAAATCACAATTCCATCCACTTGTTCATGTAAACAGAAATGACAGAAAAACGCACACAGTCCACACATCATACATTTGGATCAATTCTACTTCTATTATATTCACAAGTGCCCAATGGCTACATAATACATTCAAAATTACAGTAACTCAAAAATTGAGATCTCCCGCTAACTTGCAGTTCTCCCTTACAACTAATTTCTCTCTGTGTTGTCTCTCTCTCCCAACTGGGCATACAAAATTCTACTTAACTCAAAAACATATCTAGGGTTTCCCCTGGCTACTTTCCTACTCTAAAATGCATCCTATGCTATCTTAGTTCAGTCGCATTCGAGAGCCGTAGTGGAAACTCTTCCTCTATTTACGATTTTCAAAACGTGCCTCAAAGGGTAAAATTTGGCATTGGTTCAAGCATGCCTCCAAAGGTAAATTTCGACGTTGAGTGAAGGCAGATTTCAAAATCAGTTGTAACTACCCATGTTGAAGTTCTTGAAGAACTCTCACGTGTTGATTGGTCCCGCCTCTACGCGCTTTCCAACGATGCTCTTGCATCATACTCCCCTTGAAAAAAATTCATGGACCCTTGTCCATGAGCTCCTCTACTGACTTTCCCTGCTTCTGGATAGCACTTCGTTTCCCAACTGGCATCTTCGATTGGGTGTCCCTTCCACTTGAACAGATACTCAAAATAGTTTTTCCGTTTGGTCTTCTTGCCAATCCTCTTATTAACAATTTTCTCCATCTGTGGCTTTTCTTCCACAGGCATTTGTTTCTCCCACTGAATTTTTTCTTGACCTTCTGACGCTTCTGTGTCATATTTTTTGTATGTATATAGGTCTGAAACATTGAATATGGGAGAAACGCCCACACCATCTGGCAGCTGAATCTCATAGGCGTTTGCATCAAACTTCCTCAAGATCTTACAAGGTCCTATCTTTTTCATCTTCAACTTGTTATATGTTCCCCTAGGGAACCTTTCTTTCTTGAGATGTGCTAAAACCTAATATCCCACTTCAAATTGAAGTTCCCTGTGATGATGATCAGCTCTGTTCTTGTATTTATGATTAGAACTCTCCAACTGTCCTTTGATCTGGCTATGGATTCGCTCCATCTCCATGAAAAATCCTCTGCTCTAGATCTCCTTATATCACCCTATTCCAAATCTCTCAACTCAGACACTCCCCTGGGTTGCATTCCATATAGTTTTTGGAATGGTCTCCTTCCAGTGCTCCTATTTGGTGAGTCATTGTATGCAAATTCTGCTTGTGGTAGAATCTAATCCCACTGGTTATGATGTTCAGTAACTAAACTCCTTAATAAATTCCCCAAACTTCTATTTACCACTTCAGTCTGACCATCTATTTAAGGGTGATAAGCTGAGATGAAGGAAAAATTCATCCCCATCTTCTTCCATAGTGTCCTCCAAAAGTGACCAACAAATTTTGTGTCTCTATCTGAGACAATGCTCCTGGGTAGCCCGTGAAGTCTCACAACTTCTTTGAAAAACAGATTTGCAACATGCATTGCGTCACTGGTCTTCTAGCATGGGATGAAATGTGCCATCTTTGAAAATATATCCACCACCACAAATATGGAATCAAATCCTCTTTGTGTTCTTGGCAATCCCAACACAAAATCCATGCTTATTGCATCCCAAGGCCTCCTTGGTATTGGCAATGGTTGATACAACCCAGTGTTATGCCTTTTCCCTTTAGCATGTTGGCAGATTCTACATCTGTTCACCAACTTTATCACTTGTGTTCTCATACCTGGATAATAGTATGAACTGCTCAACTGTGAAAACATTTTATCTTGGCCGAAATGTCTAGCCAATCCTCCACTATGCTTCTCCTTCAAAATATTGTCCCTCATTGAGCATCTTGGTATGCACAATTGATTTCCTATGAACAACAATCCTTCCTGAACCATATACTCTGTCCACTGACTTCTATCTCTTAGCACAGGGCTTGTACATGCTTCGTAGGCCTTCTTGAAATCTGTATCATCACAATACATATCCTTAAGGTGTTCAAACCCCAAGATCTTCACCTGGAATTCTTGTAGAATTAAACATCTCCTGCTTAATGCATCAACAACCTTGTTAGCATTCCCAACAATATGTTTTATGACAAAATTAAACATTTTCATAAATTCAACCCATTTTGCATGCGTCTGGTTCATTTTTTATTGTCAGGTTATGAATTGTAAAGCTTGGTTATCGTTGTATAAGACAAACTCTTGTGGGACAAGCTAATGCCTCCATTTCTTCAATGCTTGAATTATGGCATAGAACTCCTTGTCGTATGTGGAGTATTTCTTCTTAGTCTCATTCAGCTTCTCACTGAAATAGGCGACAGGTCGATTTTCCTGACTCAGAACTACTTCTATTGCAACTCCACTTGTGTCACATCTTACTTGAAATGGATTCCCAAAATTCGGCAAGACCAGAATTGGTCGTTCTATTATCTTTTCCTTCAGTATATTCAAGCTCCTTTCATCCTCCTCTATCCATTTAAAATATGTGTGATGCTTCTTCACTGTATCCATCATGGGTGCACAAATCCCACTGAAGTCTCTAATGAACTTTCTATAAAAACTCACTAAACCATGAAAGCTCCTTACCTCGAACATGCTCCTTGGTGACGACCACTCCCTAATCGCTTTCACCTCTCTAGATCCATATTCAATTCATTTGAAGAGACCACAAAACCTAAATAAATGAGTTTTGTCTTTATAAAAGAGGAATTCTTCAAGTTGATCAATAGTTTCTCCTATTGTAGCCTCCTCATTACTAGCGTTAGGTGCCTCAACTGCTCCTCTTTAGTCCTACTAAAGATCAGTATATCGTCCAGATATACAACCACAAACTTGCCAATGAAATCTTTCAGAATTCCATTCATCAACCTCATAAAAGTACTCGGGGCATTCATTAAGCCAAATGTCATAACTAGCCACTCATACAGACCTTCATTCATCTTAAAGGATGTTTTCCATTCATCACCTTCTCTCATCCTGATATGGTGATATCCACTTTTCAGATCTATCTTAGAAAAGAAATTTTCTCCACTTAAGCAATCCATTAAGTCATCCATTCTCGGTAAAGAAAATCTGTACCTGATGGTGATCTTGTCGATGGTTCTCGAATTTGTGCAAATTCTCCATCCTCCATCTTTCTTTGGGCTTAACATAGTTGGTACTACACATGGGCTCAAATTTTCTCTGACTAAACCCTTATCCATCAACTCTTGGACTTGGTTCCTCACCTCCTCATTCTCTCAAGGTGTTAATCTGTACACTGCTTTGTTTGGCAAACTTGCCCCTAGTATCAAGTCTATATGATGACTGATACTCCTAATGGGTGGCAATGAGTTTGGTAGCTCATCCACCACTATATCAACAAAATTATCCAGCAGCTCCTGAACTTCTTCAGGAAAATCATCCATTGATGTAATCGTAAGGATGACTCTGGGCTTCCTCACCACAGCCAACTGCATCTCCTATTCTTCCTTGACTTCTTTCAGAAGTTCCTTCCCACTCATGAGAAGTATGTTTGTGTTGGCTTCCTCTTTCGCTCTCTTCTCCTCCATTGGCAGCAACATATGCATCCTACCATTCTTCTCTAATGTATATGTATTCTTCCTTCCATCGTGAATGACATTTATGTCAAACTGCCATGGTCTTCCCAACAAAATGTGGCATACGTCCATGTGGATTACATCACATGGGATTTCATCTTTAGATCCTCCTATTTTAATATCAACCAGGCATTTTTTAGAGATCGTTACCTAGTGTCCTTTTTGCAGCCATGAGACTTTGTATGGCCTTGGATGTGCAGTTGTCTTCAGCTCCAATTTCCACCTTCTCTGTGGATACTAGGTTTTCAGTACTCCCACTGTAAATGATCATCTTGCATACTTTATCCTTAGTCTTGCAAGCTGTCCTGAAGAGACGGCTTCTCTGCACTAGTTTTTCAATTTCTGCCTTTGGTTTTAAGAGAACTTTTCTCAACATCAGGGATGATCCATCCTATGCTCCTTCTGCCTCAACGTCTCTTCGTTGTGTTTCTGAAATGTGAGCTTCTCCTCCTTCCTTCTTCTTCTCGGGACATTCCCAAGACATGTGCCCTATCTTTCCATAGTTATAGCACCTTACTCCTCCTCTACCTCTTCCTCTAGAAGAGTTTCTTCCACCACTCCGTCTCTCTCGTGAACTTCCTCCTCGTTTTGAGTGATTGTGTGGTTTCTCATCCTCGTCCTTAGATTGATGTGCTCTATCATGGTTAAATCCCTTGCTTTTGCTTGGGATCGAGCCTTTACCTCTTCCTCACTGGTTCTGTTTTCTGGCCAACTTCTCCTCTACCTTTAGCGCAAACTGATAAAAATCTTCCACAGTCCTAATTGACAACATGTTGAGATTGTCCTGGATCTCATATCTCAATCCATTTATATATCTGACGACTTTCTCTTCATCTCTCTCATGTTTTCTAGTTCTGATGTTTAGCCGGTAGAACTCTTCGGTGTACTCCTTGACTGTCATCCATTTTTGTCTCAGGTTCTGTAGCTTCCTGAACAGATTGATCTGGTAGTATTTGAGTATGAACTTAGCCTTCAGTTTGGTTACCATCCTGTCCCAACTTTTTATCCTCTTTTTGCATTTACTTCTCCTCTCAGCCTGCAGTTAGTCCCACCATAGTGTTGCATGCCCTTTTAGCATGGTGACTGTCTGCTTCACCTTCTTCTCCTCATCGACATCTTCATAGTCGAAGTGTTTGTCCATGGACCTTATCCAGTCCAATAGTTCTTCATCATCTAGATTTCCCTCGTACATGGGGACATCTATCTTAGCTTTGCCTCCCAATCTGGCAACTGCTCTCAACAAACGTTCTTCTACAACATCCTCTCCTACAACTTCTTCAACCTCAACCTCTTCACTTTCTGCATCACTGACATCCCCAACGTCATATGCTCTTTTCTGTGTTGCTTCCATTGTTTCCAATCGGGTGAGAACCTCTCGCATCTCCCTCTCTACAACACGGTTGGCTAAAGGCGGCTCTCATCTTCTTGGCAGCATTATGTTGACTATCTGTCACACACAGAGTACAGCTTAGAGTTCTTTGTCTCCTTCTTTTTCTCCTTCGCCTGAAGTCTACAGATGAAACACTGATGCTATGATACCACCTGATGCCGACCCCCTATCCCTCCTCAGGGCTGCGCAACCACCCCGTCAGGATCTTCTGGTTCCAAGATGGAACCCTTCGAATGAACACACAGGTCCCCCCACAAATGCTCAAATGACTTTTCCAAGCGTTAAGCATGAGCTCCCATAGCACATGACCAAGATTCTTGACCTTCGGCTAGGCTCATGTTCCAACACCTATTCCTTCAGGTTTCATGTTTTGCAAAATCAGGGTACAAGGGGTATCCCTGCTCCTTGGAATCCCCAGTTGCTGAAATGTTGAAATCTCGATGACTCGAGATCTATGGCTCAGATCTCTCTCGGATCGACGACCATGCTTATTTTGGCGTTTTGCGTTTCACGAAATCAGGGTACAAGGGATATCCCTGATCCTTGGAATCCCTGGTTGTCGAAATGTCGAGATCTCGATGACCCGAGATATACGACTCAGATCTCTCTCGGATCGATGACCACACTTATTTCGACATTTTGCGTTTCACGAAATCAAGGTACAAGGGATATCCCTGCTCCTTGGAATCCTCGATTTCTAAAATGTTAAAATCTCGTTGACCCGAGATCTACAGCTCAGATCTCTCTCGGATCGACGACCATGCTTATTTCGGCGTTTTTCAAAATCAGGGTACAAGGGATATCCCTTCTCCTTGGAATCCCCGGTTGCCGAAATGTCAAAATCCCGATGACCCGAGATCAATGGTCCACGTCCAACCTCGCTATTTCGCTATTTCGTGATTCGAGATTTTGGGAGACAAGGACCTCTGTCCCCGTAGCTTGGAATCCCTGGTTGTCGAAATGTCGAAATATCCTGGCGTTCAATCAATGGCTTACAATAATCCTTGAGATCTACGATCCACGTCCAACCTCGTTATTTTTCTATTTTTCGATTCGAGGTTTTGGGAGACAAGGACCTATGTCCTTCCAACTTGCGATACCCAAAATCGCAAAGTGGACCGATGGTCCAGATCTATCTGAGATCGATGGCCACTATTCCTCTTGAGCTTTGGACATCAAGAAGCCCTCGCCGCTAATCTCCTCGTAGCTCCACCTTATCCAATGGCTTGTGGGGTTTTGGCATTTCTCCTCGAGGACTCTCCATTGTCCGTTCAGATCTTCGAGATCCCCCCTCCTGGATCTATGCAGTGTTAAAGCCTACGCTCCTACCTCAAATCAGATGATTCGCGGGATTCTCCACCGCGATCCAACGCTCGACGACGTTCTTTCTCCAGATCTTTTAGTCGCTCCAGAATTAGAAGATTTTCTAAGTCTTCGAAGACTCGGGCTTCGCTTCTTCCAGGGAATGAGTTCCTGGATATCGATAACACTTTTCGAAGTGTTGTTCCTCCTGAGCTTTGTCTGGTTTAGACTTTGATTTCCTGCGCACTCCTTGCATCCGAGGGATTTCGATAACTCAAATCCACAGTATTTCTCGCAGAGAAATTCCTCCTGATTTCCTTACATTCCTCTCTGGCTCGATGCACACCATACAGAGCTCCCAATGAAGAGAAACAATTGAAACTGGAAAAACTCATAGTTCCATCCACTTGTTCATGTAAACATAAATGACAAAAAAACACACACAATCCACACACCATACATTTGGATCAATTTTCCTTCTGTTATATTCACAAGTGCCCAATGGCTACATAATACATTCAAAATTACGGTAACTCAAAAAATGAGATCTCCTGCTAACTTGCAGTTCCCCCTTACAACTATTTTTTCTCTGTGTTGCCGCTCTCTCCCAACTGGGCGTACAAATTTCTACTTAACTCAAAAACATTTCTAGGGTTTCCCCTGGCTACTTGCCTACTCTAAAATCCATCCTACACTATCTTAGTTCAGTTGCATTCTAGAGTTGTAGTGGAAACTCTTGCTTTGTTTACGATTTTCAAAACGTGTCTCAAAGGGTAAAATTTGGCACTGGTTCAAGCGGGCCTCCAAAGGTAAATTCCGACGCTAATTGAAGGCAGATTTCAAAATCGGTTGTAACTGCCCATGTTGAAGTTCTTGAAGAACTCTCACATGTTGAGTGGTCTTGCCTCTGCACACTTGCCAACGATGCTCTTGCATCAAATGGGTAAAGTGGCTTCTTCTAGCGGAATGGTTTTATAATACCACTTATCACACATTTATCATTCCAAAGTATAGGTAATAGACTCACATATGGAAAAAACTAAAGAAACTTTGAAAATTCTTAAAGAAAACCTTCAAATGGTGCATAATAGGATGAAGTTGCATGCAAATCAACATCTAAGTGAAATACAGTTTGATGAAATTGATTGTATATTTGTAAGACTACAAACTTATAAGAAAGATACTCTGAAACAAAAGAAGAATCAGAAACTAGCTCCAAAATGAGTAATTCATGAAGAAACACCCTGAGTTACAAGCTTTGAGGGAAAATGTTTTCTAAAGAGGGGGATTATGTGAAGACCCTAACCCTTATTTATTACTATTATATTAGTTATGGTAAGGTTGTCTTAGTTGTAGGTTACATCATGAGCACTTTATCTCCTATTTATAATAAAGGAGATTCATTTGTATATGCATCTTATCTTATTTATTAGATATATTGTAAATGAAAGTTACCCCCTTGAAATAGCTTCTTAGTCAATGAAAATTACCCTGTACTTTCAATTAATTTAATTTTTTATTTATTACTATTTTGTTTTACTAACACTTTTTTACACATTCTAATTCCAATTAATTTAAATTTTTATTAATTTTTTTAACACCACATGGTTCTTATTTTCAATATAATTACAGTTTTACAATGTTTTTTTACTTATCTTTTATATATTAATGTTGGTAGGGCTAAATTTTACAATATTTTTTTAAAAACATATCTTTTACATATTAATGCTGTAAATTCTCTACTTTCAATTAATTTAATTTGTTATTTAATATTATTTTATTTTACTAACACTTTTTACACATTCTAATTTTAATTAATTAAAATTTTTATTAATTTTTTGAACATCACATTATTTTTATTTTAAATATAATTACAATTTTATAATATTTTTTTTAATTTATCTTTTATATATTAATGTTGGTAAGATTGAATTTTACAATTTTTTTGTTCTTTTAAAACTTATCTTTTACATACTAATGTTGGTAGGATTGAAGTAGACACAAATTTTTACATGGTTTCCATCTCTTTTTTCTCGTAATCATTTATTACTTCCTTTTCATTAAAGAAATATAATGAATGCAATGGTTTTGACCTTTTAATCCTTGGATAATAAATTTTACAATAGACTGCTTCTGCTTTGCTTCACTGGAACTGTGTGCCAAGCCTTGGCTGAAACCCCATGGCCATTATAAGATAATGGTCCATGGAATTGTCCATCCATGGACAAATAGGAAGCTGACTCCATAAACCTGTGCTTAAATTGTACACAACCACTTCTATCCTCTTTTCCATTTCACATATTGTTATGAAACACACATTATCTCCTACACCTGTACACTTAAACCGTGGGTATCGCCTATTATATTTAAGATAGTGCTAAATAGTTGGAGGCATCCTTGCAATTTATTTAAGATAGTGCTAAATAGTTGGAGGCATCCTTGCAATTTCCTTCAATTTCGTTGGCGTTGTGTTGTTGTTTGTGGAAAGATTCAGTGATTCCAATTACCATATGATTACCACTTCCTCCTTTTCATCTATGGGCGCCACAACTAATAACCGTTATCCGGATATCACTAGTTGAAGCTCAGATACGTGTCTAAGCATTGGTTACTGGATGGGAACAACCAACGTTGGTTCCAGTCCTTCGTTTAATGTGCTTATACAGTAGTCTGAACCGTCGCAGTCATATTGGGTATAAAACTTGATATTTGAAAATCAATCATGATTGGGTATACAACTTGAAAAAATACACCAACAAATAATACCCGGAAGAAGGCTAGTGAAAATAATGAAAAATACATTAATGTTATCTTGTGTGGTTTATTAGAATCAGAATTTGTCAAGGTGATACATTGTGAATTAGAAAAACATATTTATGAAAAAAATCAAAACATCTATGAAGGAAATGACAAGATGAAGAAAGAAAAGCTCCAAACTCATAGAAGAGAGTTCAAGAGTTTGAAAATTAAAGATGAAAAAAATGTTGCAGCTTATTTTCTTCGAGTGGATGAAATTGTCAACACCATTAGAGGACTTGATGAGAAGGTTGAAGAACCAATGATTAAGCAAAAGGTGCTAAGGTCTCTCCTCTTAAGATTTGATGCCAAGCTCTCTGCCATTGGAGAAATAAAGGATCTGGAAAAACTGACGATGAATGAGCTACATGGGATTCTCATTGCATATGAGATGAAGACAAAAAAAGAAAATCTATCATGGAAGGAATCAACTTCCAAAGCGTCAAGGAAGAAAAGAGGACATGAATTCTATGCTTTTTCTAGCCATGAATCAGATACAAAAGAAGCATAATTTGTGAGAAATCTAAAAAGAGGATTTGACAAATACAAAGGTAAGCTACCCTTCAAATGTTTTAATTTTGGTAGTGTTATCCCCAGCTTCTAGGGATAACCAAGGAGATGATATCTCAAGGCCCTCAGGTTACAAATATGGAGTACCGAGAGACAACTTGACCAAGATTGTCCACTTTCACATAAAGAGACCCACCTCACCACCACAGCTCCAAGTTCGTCACGACGAAATCCACCACATTAGTTGGCCTCCACAAGACATTGAATCTTCCTCCATGGGGTACAAGTCAGTGATTATGGTGAGTGTCATTTCAATATTTGAGGCGTTTGAGCTTGTTACATCTATTACTGCTTTTGATTATATGACATTTGCTTGGACGTTATGCTCTTTTTCCCATTTCACTTTGGTGGTTGACATTGTGCCCTGGTAAGTGGGTCACCCTTAGGGATAGAGATGCTACTGGGAGGTCCTCTTGATGATTCATTGTTCCATTCCCAACCATACTTGTCACTTTCCACACTTCATCCCATCATCTCCTTACCTTTTGGGATTTTCAGGTGTACTACCCCAAGAAGGGGTTGAAGGCCCAGAGGCTTGTAGCCAGAAAAGAATAAAATCCAAACCATTAATCTTCTAGATGTTTTCTCGGGGATCCCGAGGACAATGAAACGTCTCTCAAAAAAATTGATGGGACCTAAAAAGAATAAATAATAACAAATTCCAACCAAGGAGGGCCATGTGTGGGTATTCTTTTTATTGCTTAGGTAGAATCACCACACATGTTTGCAACTTGGGGAAGCATGATGTGATGAGAGTAGAGTCAATGTGAGCACATTTTTTATTTCTTAGGTAGAAGCCTCACCTTGGCTTCAACCTGGAAACATCCCAAAAGAATTAAAGGCAATATATGGGCTTGGAAAAAGATTGCATTGAAAACAAAGGTGCATCACACCCTCTACAAGGGCACCCATAAGTGAGACACTACAACCCCTTGTATCTCATGAACCCCATGCCCAAAATTATTCCCCTCATCTATGACATCTCATCCACATGACTTAGGAGGAGGCCCCTTTAGGAAACACCCCTAAACTTGAGGTATGATTCACCCAATAGGTTGTTTTGAGAAATGTTGTAGCACCTTCGAATATGGATTTAGAGGACTTGATGAGAAGGTTGAAGAACCAATGATTATGAAAAAGGTTCTAAGGTCTCTTCTCTTAATATTTGATGCCGAGGTCTCTGCCATCGGAGAAATAAAGGATCTGGAGAAACTGACGATGGATGAGCTACATGGGATTCTCATTGCATATGAGATGAAGAAAAAAAAAGAAAAGCTATCATGCAAGGAATCAACTTCCAAAGCGTCAAGGAAGAAACGAGGACACAAATTCTATGATTTTTCTAGCCATGAATCAGATACAAAAGACGCATAATTTTTTACAAAGCTAAAAAGAGGATCTTACAAATACAAAGGTAAACTACCCTTCAAATGTTTGAATTTTGGTAGTGTTATCCCCAGCTTCTAGAGATAACTAAGGAGATGATGTCTCGAGGCCCTCAGGTTACAAACATGGAGTATCAAGAGACAACTTGACCAACATTGTCCACTTGTACATAAAGAGAACCACCTCACCACCACAACTCCAGGTTCATCACGATGACATCCACCACATCAGCTGGCCTCTGGAAGACATTGAATCTTGCTCCATGAGGTACAAGTCAGTTGTTATGTTGAGTGTCATTTTCAATATTTGAGGCATTTGAGTTTGTTGCATCTATTAGTTCTTTTGATTATGTGAAATTTGCTTGGACATTATGCTCTTTTGACCATTTCACTTCGGTGGTTGACATTGCACCCTAGTAAGTGGGTCACCCTTAGGGATAGGGTTGCTACTGGTAGGTTGTCTTGATGATTCATCGTTCCATTCTTGAACCTTAGGGATTTTCGGGTGTACTGACCCAAGAAGGGGTTGAAGGCCCAGAGGCTTGTAGCTGGAAAAAGATAAAATCCAAACCATTAATATTCTAGATGCTTTCCCAGGGATCCAAGGAAAATGAAACGTCTCTCAAAAAAATTGATGGGACCTGTGAAAGAATAAATAATAACAAATTCCAACCAGGGAGGGGCATGTGTGGGTGTTGCTTTTTTTCTTAGGTAGAATCCCCACACATGTTTACAACTTGGGGAAGGATGATGTGACGAGGGTAGAGTCAAGGTGGGAACATTGTTTATTTCTTAGGTAGAAGCCTCACCTTGGCTTCAACCTAGAAACATGCCAAAAGAATTAAAGGCAATAAATGGGCTTGGAAAAAGATTGCATTGAAAATGAAGATGCATCACACCCTCTAGAAAGGCACCCATAAGTGAGACACTACAACCCATTGTATGTCATGAACCCCATGCCCAAAATTCTTCCCCTCATCCATGAAATCGCATCCACATGACTTAGGAGGAGGTCCCCTTGGGAAACACCCCTAAACTTGAGGTATGATTCACCCAATAGGTTGTTTTGTCAAACCTCCCATACCTAAACTTGGTAAATTGCATAGGGTATTTTAGCATTGGTTTATTTTGATGAGGTATTTTGGATGTACATGATTAGATGGCTCTTTTATTGTTTTTATTTACTCATCATGATTCTTTGACTTGATATCCTTGAAGGGCATATCCATTTGTTTTTGCTGGACCCAGATGGTGGATAGTTTTGGAGGAATAAGTCTAGCTTGGGATTCCATGGGGCTTGAAGACCACAAGTTGTATTCCAAGGGCCTACATGTTGGAACATGGAGACATGTATTTGGAGGCCTAGAGGACACCTTGGAGGATCTTACCCAGACCCTACATTCCAAACGATTTTCTTGAAAGAGACAAAACATCACCTTCTTGGAGCTTGATGCCACACATGGGCTAGGTTGTTGTGGTGATGTGACATTTGGAACTTTGATGAGGATTGATACCTTGATTTAGTCGAGAAATATTGTAGCACCTTGGAATATGGATTTTGGAAGCCCAACATCCCTTCTCCAATCTCAACGATTTGACTTAAAGTGCCAAAAGTTACCCAAAATGAGGGCGATGTCATGTTTTAGGGTTTCTTTCATGTGCAAAAGTATGAATTAAATAATATTATTTTTTAAAGTGGAAATATTAGGGATTTTGACCCATTATCTTGTGGCTTACCCTAAATTATGTAGACAAACTATGTTTAAAACATTTTGTATAAATAGAGATCATTTGTATCTCATTTTGATCATAGCTCTCGCATTGTGATAAGACTAGTTGGTTGAAATTTGAAACCTCTTGAGAATTTCTGGTATCTATCTCTTGTGAAAATGTTATTTGGTGTTATATCTTGGTAATTGGATTTGGTTAAGTGGCATGCACCTCTTGGAGGATTTTTCACTTGATATTGAATGGTAAATTCTTGGTGAACTAGGGTTTGATCTCTCTCTCTCTCTCTCTCTTGGAATTGGTAAGGAACAATATGAATTTGTTAGTTATTTGTTGCTTATTCTTGGATATTGTTGGTTAAAACCCTAGGAGGAGTATGTTGTATACACCCTCCATTAATATTCATCTCATTTTGTTAAGTTTATAAGTCATTCTTGAACAAGGGTTGCTAGTAGAAATACAAGTGTGTATACCCTCCTATATTTACCCTAGTTTGATTGGCATACCCTAGGGAGTAAGAAAATTTAAACCCATAGGGATATTGTTGATATAACTTGTGCTTTAAAGAATCCATTCACCCAATTATAAAGGCACTAATTTGATTTTTCAATTGGAGAAGTAAAATTGTTTACATTGGTAAACCTGTTTTGGTGAGATATCAATCTTGTTTAAGTTGGATTCTTTTGTGGATTCCTTGAGGTTTATAACCCCTCTAGGGAATCTTAGTTCTCTTGGTATTATTGTTTCTTCCATAAATTTTCATCTACAACCATTAGGGCTGTAGAAACCCTAATACAACTTCCTTAATAACTCACAAACAAACTGTTAAAAGTTGTTAAAATATTGCCAACATAATCTACTAATCTCAGTGTATCTTTTGGGTGGACTCTTTGTAAGTTTTGGTGGTTGCATTTAATTTTGTAACACCTTGTTTTATATAGCCATAAGGATGCAATTATATATCTTCACTACTATTTTATTACAACCTTGTTTCATGGTAAATTCTTGCTCTTTCATACTTGAGTTAACTAGTCATTGCTAGCTTGTCTCTTGCATTATTAAACTAGACTTTTAGCAAATTCATTTGAAACTCTTATTATCATTTTGTTGCTGATATATATTTGTGTTTACATCTGCAATTAGGGACAACAAGGTTAACTTTCTTGTCCAACATATTATTGGTCTTGTATCTTCATTTTCCTTGTGTCTCGGGAAGGTACAATAACTACTCGGAAAGTCTACTATGTTGTGACATATCTTCTACCATATAAAATACTATTTTCAATCCCTTCTTACCTTCCAACATTGACCTATAGGGGGACTCTTCATCATATCTTCATATAAAACATAAGTAACAATTGTAGAAAAATGAAAAGAAGGATCATGACATTGAAGAAGTAAAAAATACAATTATCATTGTTCAGAATCAACTAGAAGAGGAAAAAATGATAGAAGTGGTGAGAAGCTAGTTGAAAGAAAAGGAAGAAAATTGTGAGAAGCTAGGTGTTGAAATAGTTTCCATAATAAATGAACTAGAGAAAAAAATTGATCAGTTGAATAGAATATTGAAGTCTGGAAAGCGTACTAAAATATTAGATAGTATTCTCAGTTTCCAAAGGTCACCTCTCATCAATACAGATCTTGGGTACGACAAAAAACAAAACACCCCTGAGGGATATGCAAACACTAAGGTCACAAAGCCATCAACAAAGGAAAATGAAGAAAACCCTAATAGATATGCTAACATTCTCAAAGTATCCATCAACAATGAAATCAGTAACAAGAAAGGAAATGATTATCTGTAAAAACCCAATTCTTCTCACAAGAACAACAAGAATGAGATCAGAAGAGTTGTCCCACCAAGAAGGTCTTTCACAACCCAGTATCAGAATCTCTTCATTGGCTACTGTTTGTATTGCAATAATTTTTGTCATAAATAAATAGATTGAAGTTGTTATACAAGAAGTGACCATGTCAGAAACAAAAATAGAGGTCCTTACAAGACCTTAAAGGATGATTATGTGACCAACAAAACAAAAGTTCTCATGGGTTTGCTAACAAGAAACTACAATTCATTTTCTCCTCTACTTAATTACCATATTGAATGTTATAAGTGCAATAAATATCGACACATAGCATGTGAATGTAGAATCAACATAATAAATCCTCCTAAATGAAACAGAGAAGAAGATGTTCTTACCAATCATAGAGAAGACTCCCAAAAAATAAGTTATAGTGAAAATGGCAAGCTGACCTATTTGAAACTTATTTCAAGACCATATAGAAAACCCAAATTACGTAGGGAATATCTTCGAAAGTAAAGATACCAACATCTAAAATGTTTACCTGAGGTACTTCTATATGTCTTCTTAGATCTCTAAGAATTTCATAATCTGAAGAATCCTAGAAAAGAAGTTATAGATAAAATCTCAAACTAACTTGTTTGAAATTGATTTCAAGACCATTCAAAAACCCTAAATTCCACAGGGAATATCTCCAAAAATGTAGTTCACCAATATATGAACATTTTACCACATGTACCCTAATATATATCCTCTATCTCCACAAAATTTCACAGTCTGAAACATCCTAGAAAATAAGTTATAGCGAATGTACCAAGATGACATGTTTGAAATAGATTTTAGGAGCATTGAAAAACCCTAACTTCCATAGGGAATATCTAAAAAATGATAGAGAAACAAGGTCTGGAATTTTTACCACATGTACTCAGATATTTCTCCTTCATCTCCTCAAAATTTCATAGTCTGAAACATCCCATAAAGCAAGTTACATGAAAATGTCAAACTAACCTGAAACTGATTTCACAACTCTTCCCTCTTGGAATGATATACAATCTTTCCTCATCCACTTCTTCAAATGTTACTACATCTTTCACACACACACTTTCTCTTTTTATACTTTTTTCACAACCCTTCATGAAGGGATTGTTATCCCCTGTCCTAGGATGACCAAGGAGATTATGTCTCGAGGCCCATAGGTCCTAGACATGGAGTACCGAGAGCCAGATCGACTTGATATTGGCCCTGGAGGGCCCATCATTTTCTTCTTCAGTGCCTCCACCTTGATAGCAGAATAAAAATCCATCCCATTGGCCTGGTCCTTCAACAGAAATGGGTCTTGCTCCATGAGGTAATGAGTCTGGGTATCATGGTATGTGTCACTTTAATTCTCAAAACATTTTGATATGTGCATTTGATTTTTTTTTATTCTAATGTGTGCTTGGACCTTATGCATTTCCACTTGACCATACCTGGGGAGAATGACATGATGCCCTAGTAA